>JASDQU010502712.1:52318-68479 GCA_032191745.1 Picea mariana | reverse complement strand
TGATATTTCTATTTATTTCCAAATCGTTATTTGCTTCATAGCTGTTAGATTAGATTGTTTTCTGTTTTGTTTTTCTGCTTTCTATTAACACTCTTGCTGCTATAGATGTTCTGTCTTGGTGAACCCTGCAAGGCATGCAGAGCGGTCTCTATTTTTCTCATCTGCTAACAGATTAACCGTGAACAGCGCGCGTGGTGTGTAAAGTATTGGCAGAGTGCATAGGAGTGTGGTTGGTGCGCACACAATATGGGTAGATGTTGTCGTGCGATAGTTTAGTTAATGGTGCGCGCAAAGTATTGGTGCGTTGTGGGGGTGCATTAAACTTTGGCATGGTGCAAGTCGTAGAGTGAAATGCGCATGTAATATCAATGCACGACACAAAAAGAGTGCTCAATAGGTAATAGTGAAATAACCGAAACTGTGCACGGTGGATATTGGTGCGCAACACAAAAGTAGTGCACGCAAGTTATTGGCATGAAAAAGAAGTGATTCACAGTGGTTATAGGTGTGTGAAGAATGATTTACCTTATGGTGTTGTTGCACATGGTAAATATGGGTGTACAAGTTGAAAATTGTGCACGAGAATTCGTTTGGATGGTAAAGAACAACGAAAATATAGTGAAATTCCACGACATTTTATACTACTTGAACGTCATCTTTTTGTTGTGCTCTTTTGGGGCCCTTAAGATCATTTTCAGCAATGAAAAAATCACAAGAAAAAAGTGTACAAACATACACTTTTTCTTTTCATCTCAAATAAAAGAGCTCGTAAATATCTTTCTAATGATGTAAACCATTCGTCAAACAAATCTTTTATGAGAAAGTTACAACACAAACAGTGGAGAGTAAAATTTAAAACCCATCTAACTTCCAAGAGCCATAACTTTATGATCTGAAATCAGATTGAGGCACCGAAGAAGTCAATGGAAAGATATTGAACCATATAAGACATTCCCAGAGCGCAATTAAATTTTTGGGTATGTTAAAAATGATTAATATGGAAAATATGGTACCTGTAGCATTCCAGACCAAAAACACGATTTGGCCTGGAAATTGAACCGACTGTAACTAGCAGCTTGGAACCCAAGAAAATGTGAAACTTAGACAAAATTTCTAGAATATGGAGATGAGGAAACCCAATTGAGATCCTATGAAAATTCCAATGGATTAGATGAAAAACAAAGATGCATAATTACAACGCAGGGTTGCGACCAAGTTGAAGTGTGAACAAAAAAATTAATGGGAAAGTTTCAAATAACCATAACTTTCAGCTCAAGACTCAGAATTGAGCATGGGAGTAGGATTTGGAAAGGTCTTGGAGAGTGGATTCTAAATATCCACCCAAAAATTTCATCTGGACATTAAATTTTTCAGGAAATTAGAAGAAATAATTGTGATATATTATTGAACCAAAATGGTTCATATTTTCATGCGATTGTTGAAATAGTTAGCCTGCCAAAGTTTTGTTAGCTGCACATTTGGTAGAGTAAAAAACAACTAGATTAGATCATAATCAACATAGAGTCGATAAGAATGCAAGAGGCACAAAGAAATTACATCCAGGAATATCATATCATAGGGATGGATTCCCATTTGGGCATTGAAGGAACAACTCCAATGGACATGGAGAAGGAAGGGATGAAAAAATTAATATGGTAGAGACCATAAAAAATTTGCAGAAGGATGTCCAAAGACATAAAGTTGATAATGAACAGATAATGAGATCCAAGGAACAACCTGATGACTTCAACGTGAAGTTAACGTAGAGCTTGAACAAAATAGAAAAGAAATTGGATAAGGAGAGTGGCTCAAGAAAATCAGGAAGTCACGGGTCTCCTGATGTGAAAATAAGATCAAGAAGTGTTAGTATACATAAACACCACTCCCCGAGGAATTCCAATAAGAGACGACATAGAATCTCAAGTCCATCCTCTATAAGAAAACATAAGAGGTCTGTGGTGGATGAGCTACGAGGAGAAATGAACAAAATAAAACCTCCTACATTTGATGGTGAGCACAAGAATGATGGAGATGGAGAGACATGGTTGTTGGGAATGGGTAAGTATTTTCAATTACATAATTATTCTTCTCACGTAGAAGGTATAATTTCGATCTATCAACTCAAGGGAAAGGCATCCATGTGGTGGGATCAACTTGTGCAGGTGAAACACATTAAAGAGAAAAGTGTTACTTGGAGGGAATTCAAGAACTATTTTGAGAAGAAATACTTGACTAAGAGATACTATGACAAGAAAATGAAAGAGTTATTTGAACTCAATCTTGGGAGTATGACCATAGATGAATATGAGAGAATGTTTTTAGAACTTTTGAAGTATGTCTCTTTCATCAAGGATGAGACAGTTAAGATTCAGAGGTATTTGAGTGGGTTTCCATCATTCATCAGTGAAAAAATACAATATGATGATCCCAAGACATTGGAGGAGACCATAAGGCGAGCTAAATTCCTATATGATCAACAAAAATCAGGGCCAAATTTCCAAAATTCTTGGAAAGACAAAAAGAAATTCAAGATGGATCAAAGGAAGAAGGGATCTAAGACACCATTCCTCAAAAATAATCCTCAGGGACCACAATCTCCTAGAGAAACTAGAATGATTGAGGCAGGAGGTCAAAGGCGAAGGAAACCACCTATACAATGTTGGAGTTGTAAAGGAGATCATATGTTCAGATATTGTCCTCACAAAGGTGAAAAAGTGGGGATTGTTCACAATGTACAGTACGCTGAAATAGTGGAGGACATGGGCAGAAATGTACCAAGGATCTATGCATCCCTGGACAACAAGAAATCAGAGTATCAATCACATATGATTGAAGTGGAAGGTATGATCAACAACCAAACCATTTCTATTTTAATTGATTCAGAAGCTAGTCATAGTTATATAGATCCTAAGATGGTGGAAAGTTTTCATTTTCCAAGAAGAAAGCATGGAAAATATTGGTTGGTGCAGCTGGGTACTAGAGCCAAAAGAAGATTTAATGAGATGGTTAAGTCATGTCTTATGGACATGACTGGACTCAACACCAGGGCAGATTTGAACATCTTGCCTTCACGTTCCTATGACTGTCTAATTGGGATGGATTGGTTGGATCAACATCATGCTCCAATTATTAAAACAATTATTAACAATTGCTCCAATACTAAGGATTGCAAACCCAAATGAATACTTCATTGTATGCATAGATGCATGTAAAGAAGGACTTGGTGAAGTCCTCAGTCAAAATGAGTTCGCTATATGTTATGAATCAAGGAAGTTGAAGGAGCATGAAATACACTATGCCACTCATGATTTGGAGTTGGAAACCATAGTGCATGCCTTGAGGAAATGAAGACACTACCTCATGGGGAAAAGGTTTGAGCTAAGAACATACCATAATGGTCTGAAATATTTATTTGATTAGCCAAATTTAAATGCTAGGCAAAGCATATGGTTAGAATTGGAAATGAATATGACTTTGATATCAACCATATCAAGGGAAAAGAGAACAAAGTGGTTGATGCAATCAGTAGAAGAGTGCATGAATTGCATGCTACAACCATTATCATGTACCAATCAGATTTGAAAGACAAAACTATAGAGGTTGCCAAATCAGATTTGCAATACAAGGAATTAGTGGCAAAATTACAACAAGGTAATTGGTAGTAGAAAATTGAACACAAGCTAGATGTTGATGAAATTCTCATGTACAGGGGAGGAATTTATGTAACAAATTCCCAGGAATTGAAAAATATGATATTGAGGGAAATGCATAATGTACCATATGTTGGGCACCTAGACTATCATAAAATTATTGCAGTTGTCAAGGGCCAATATTGTTGGCCAAGCATGAAGAAAGAAGTTTCATATTTTATTGCCAAATGTTTGGAATTTCAAAAGGTAAAGGTTGGGCATATACACCCAGCTAGTTTTCTACATCCATTAACCATTCCTGAGTGGAAATGGGAAGTTCTAACCATGGATTTCATCACCAAACTACCCAGAACAATCATGAAACATGATTCTATCATGGTAGTGGTGGATAAGTTTACTAAAGTTGCCCATTTTATTCCAGTTAAGCCCACTCACAAGGAAACCAACATTGTTGATATTTATATGAGAGAAATTGCTAGATTACATGGCATACCCAAGATAATTGTGTCTGACAGAGATCCAAAATTTACCTAAAATTTTTGGAAAGGATTATTTAATGGACTTGGAACAAATTTGAATTTTAGTACAACTTATCATCTAGAATTAGATGGGAAAACAGAGAGGGTGAATCAAGTGATTGAAGATATGTTGAGGATCTATGTGATGGACAAACCATCAAAATGGGAAGACTACCTACACTTGGTAGAGTTTTCTTATAACAATGGGTACCAACAATCTCTAAAGATGAGCCCATTTGAGGCACTTTATGGTAGAAAGTGAAACACACCAGTAAGCTGGGATAACCCAGTAGATAGAGCAATGGTTGTGACATATTATTCAGTGAAATGGAGGAAAATGATAAAAAAAAATTAAAATTAAAGGCTGCCCAAGACAGGCAGAAGATTTATGATGATAAGGGAAGAATTCAGAGGGAATTTAAAGTTGGGGACCATGAATTATTAAAAGTGAAAGCCAACAGAAGTTCCCTGAAGTTGGGAAATTGTTCAAAGTTGATAGCTCATTATTCTGGGCCATTTAAAATCCTAGGGAGGATTGGTCCAGTAGCTTATATGATTGCATTTCCTGCATCTATGTTTGTTCATAATGTATTCCATGTATCATTTCTCAATAAATATATAACTTATGCTAATCATGTTATTGATTGGAATGTGATCAAGGTGGAGCAAGAAGGTGCTTTCCAAGTGCATCCGGTACGCATTCTGGACCAGAAAATCAAATAGCTTCGAAATCGAGACATAGGGCTTGTAAAGGTCCAATGGACCTGGTACAATCCTGAGGATGCTACTTGGGAGCATGAGGATGAAATGCAAGCAAAATACCCGCATATTTTGGAGAATTTTTGAAAATTTTGCTGAATGTGTTTACATAATGCATTGAGGATAGTGCATAAATAAGGGGATGGGATTGTAATATCCATAGGCCGAACCCAATTGTAAATGTAAATGAAAATTTACTTAAGATGGTGAGCTGTTTGATATCATTTTTGTATGCACATTTCATGGCATAGTGCGCACATGTACTGCGCAGTAAAATGATGAAGTGTGCACATTCCAGGATACCGCACGCAACATATTAAGTGCCCGTGATATTGAGGCCAGTGAGCCTTTGTGTATATGTTTTCTTTTATAGGATGGTGAGCCAACTTTGTGATTATTAGGCCGAAGAACCTAGATGTTAAAGGCCAATGCACCTAATTTTGTATATGTCTCATCATTAATATAAAATACCTAGCTGCATGCAGATTGACAACGATAAAAGAGTATGGGAGACTAAACTCGACTATTTAAGGGAAAGGGGGGGTTAAAAGTTAAGGAAAAGGGATAAGCTAGGGAGCTTAAGCCAAAAAAAAATATTATATTAATATTTATTAAATATAAATTATGGATAATTATTTTATCTTGAGTTCTAAAGATGGGGACAGGTGGGCCAAAGTAGCTCCCAACATGACAAGTGTCAAGTTGGGGACATGTATACATATTGTTTGGACTTAGTTCATTTCCCATCATTCTTTCAATCATTCTTTCCATCATTCCTCGCATCATTCCTCCCATCATTCATTCATCCAGTCAATCATCCATGAGCATTCACACACTCATTGAGTTATCCTCTATACCTTCATGTCATTGTACTTGAACCTGTATCCATAGTCATACTTGTTTGTGTAGTTGGTTAGCTTGGGAGATGGACTGAAGAAACGGGTTGTCAGGCCTATGGGATATTGAAGAGGTGGGTTGTCAGGCCCGTGAGAATTTCCTCTATGGGTGAGAGAATTACTGGGAATTTATTTCCTGAAGGTGCTAAACTACGGCTACAAGGCTGTGAGACTTCATGTCCGACATGTTGCTAAAGCCTGAAAAGGAAGTGGGGCGGACGAAGGACTGTTGAGCAGAGAAGGGGAACACTTCCTGGGGTGGGATAGGCATGTGGGGAATGAGAGACTGTAGGTTGTTAGTTTGATTAGGCACATGTGACATAGTCTTTCCTATTGTCTATGATCCATTAGCCTGGTTAGGCACCCCTTACCCTGGTGGAGTTTAGTCCCATCTCGGGGGTGAACCACTGTTGAGAATGATGAACTATATGGTATAAGGATGGGAGGTTTGTGGAAGATCTGCATGCAGCTGGTGATATTCTTATGAAGATAAGTGTCAATTGTGTTATAAATTTACATGCTACACTATTATTTACATGTTTATTTTTATGGGTTTATCCTATGTGTGGTTATAACTGTCTGCATATTTATGGGTATTTCCTGTATATGTTCCATGTATACATTTACTTTTATTCCAATATGAATCTATTTATTTATAGTATGTATTGTCTGTTTATGTTATATATATATATATATATATATATATATATATATATATATATATATATTTCTGCAAGAGTTTTGTGTGTATATATTTTAATTGCATGTAGTTCGAAAAATTTATGTGGCATAGCTCAGTTGGATGTTGGGTATGTTACAGTATGTTCTGCAGAGAGAACGAAATCATTATCTTGTGTATCGTGGCCCGGCCTGGGTGGACGGGGATGTTACAAATAATATTCATTTCTCTCCCAAAAGCGAACTCATGTTTAACCCTTGTGTGAGAGTAGGATCCCAACTATGCTTATATGAAGGTTGGATTTACTCTCCCTATCTCAAGATTCAGAGTTTTTCTTGAATTCTTTCAAGATTTATTCTCACAACTTATTCCAAAGCTCTAGTCCTAGTCTATTGTTGGTGTAATGTTCTAAAAAATAAAAGTTTCTAGATTTATTTTAATTAGCATTGATTTTAATGATTGTTTGTTACACAAAGGTGAATGAAGGTGAAACTAATGATGTCTGATACTCGACTAAGAAAAAGATTAAAATAATTAGATGCAAATTTTCTTTTCAATGAAATTATAGCTATGGAAAGGAGAAGAGTTTCGTTTATTTCACTAAGAAACACTTAAGAATGCAAAAATTCATACAATTTCATTCTCAACAAGAATTCAAACAATTTGCCAAATTATAAATAAAACCTTTCCAATATTCAAAACGAATGCATGCAAGTATCTCTTTGTTTGATTTTAAATGTAAATTGAATAATTCATCTAATGCTTCTTTTTTTCACTAATAATGAAAAATGACTTCACTACTGTGATTTTGGAAAAAGGAAGCAAAAGAACACAAACAAGGACACTCTCAGCAGTTGATAAGAAACTAAAAGAAGAAAAACTATATATTCAAAGAAAAACACCAAAAATAAAAGAATCATAATTAACAGTCTTCCGGAATCGAGTAAGGGATCAAAGACAATGTAAAAAGTACTGATATCAATGCCTTTCCTTATGACAACCTCTAATCAATTAGATTAAAAAAAAAGAAACAAAAAGAACCCAATTTTGAGAAAAACGGTCATTTTTTGAAATAAGGAAAGACAACACAAACCCAATCAAGAATAAAAGAATGAAAAGAACCAAGTTCTGATAAAACAATATCTAAGCCAGAAAGACCCAAGAACTATGCCCAAAAAGCAAACAATCAACAATTTTAAAAAGAAGGAAAAATCGACACTCTGGTAATAACAACACCAAAGCACTATAACACTCCCTAATATACTCTAGGGGAGATTTGATCAGGATATCAAAGCTCTGACTTAAACTGGATAGGGCGCTAGTTCTGAGAAAAGTTTTAGAAAAACCTAGAAAATTCAAAAACTCAGGAAAATTCAATCAGACACTATGTGAGACAAATTTAGCGAACATGAAATATGTATGGATAGATAAAATCAGCAAACGACAAGGATAGGAAAGATTACAGATGAAACCAAGGAAAGAACAAAAACTGAAATTTCATTCCCCAACGGAGTCACCAATTTCTATTATGGAACAATTCCCCTGCAGATAGGTAAATATTCCCTTGGATTCTAGACCCCTAATACCAAGATAGAAAAACACAGATGGACACTAACATCCCTTTGAATTCAGTTTAGCTAATCAGAAAGAGAGAGAGTGAGAAAAGTGTGATGCACCTTGTTTCAAATTTTGTCCTTGCTGCTTCCAATCCGAGTTCGATCTCCAAACTCCTTAGCACAACTTGATACCTACAATGCAATGGACAACAAAGAGAAACAAAGAAATCCTACTCTAAAATATTATATTAAACAAATCCATGTACAAATATCGAAAGAAAAGTAGACAAGCACATGTGATAATGCATAAGCTTGAAGGAAATAGGACAAGTATATTGATGATAACTTTATAGAGATACTTACAACCACAGATCATGTTGCAACAACTTATCCAAGTCCTGCTCGACCAACCCCTTACTTGAAAGATCCAAGATAAGAATGACCATGCTTTTGTTGATTATTTTCCTCCTTGTTCACCATGAGAATGCCTCCATTTATAGGATTTGGGAGGCCCAACCACCTTGGTTATATTTGGGATTAGTTGAGGATATGACTCCATATATTGTGATATCCCCCTTAGATGTAGCCTAAGGGTTAGATTCGATCCAAACCAACTCGAATCATCCATAGTTGTCCTTAGAAAAAAAGGGATTTCTTCCCAATATTTTCTCAACCAATTTGGTGCTCCTTTACAATGGGAAACAAAGAGCTACAACACTCCATGATATATGGACAAAGAGCACTAGTGCCCTGCATATGAGTAGGGGAGCACTGATCTTCCAAAATTTTGCAGGATGACCAATTCTCATAGAAAAACAGTTTGTTTTGACTGTCAAATGATGGGGCTTCTTCTTCTAATATATTTTAGGGGTCATATCAAGTGTTCTGATGGTGTCATTCGTGATGCGACACATACATGATGAAAAAATCACACTTGCGACAAAAGGGTGAGACTTACGACAATGAGAATGTGACATTATCAAAGTGAGGAAATTTAACATGTAACACTCTATCCCTTCCTTGTGGGTTTCTCACCATCTTGTTGGGGTTTCTCTCACTGCAACATATAAATCTAATAACCTTTTTTGTTCAAGTATCTGCAACTCGAATTGGTTAACAAAATAATTTACCTTAGTTAATTTGTTTAACTTTGGTGTGCCACATATCTCTGTTTCGATCCAACACAAAGAGTGAGTAATGCATGCACACCTTTTGTTCGATAGTTCATGCAACCCGTGTTTCTAGTGTTCAAGTCCTTCCTCCAAGTCTGATGCGCAAGATATTATTCTTCTACAACTAAGCAAAACATCTATATTTGGATTGACGTAGACATCAATGCATCATGTCATATTATATAAGTTATCAATTTCCTTTCTTACGGGCTCCATATATCTTCTTGCCTCCATTGGGTCTAATGGAGTAGTGACTTTTAAACCTCCTTAAAAAATAATATCTTGTTTCTTCAGGTTTATAATCACCTTATTTTCAAAGGTCCAATCCATTCCAAGAAAAGTAGGGTATGACTGATTTTTATCCACAATTGCGATGACTTCAAAGTTAGCAATATTTTGCATTCCATCTATGTTCACAGGTACTCCTACCAGCCTCTCGATTGGTATTATCTTATGCTGGCTAGCCAAACTCAAATGGACAGTCAACCAAACTAGCTTCGTTTTCCCCATCATTTCCCACATCTTTCTTGGCAGAACATTGGTGTATGATTCTAATTCCAAGATGACATTATCCATGTCATATTCTCCTATCTGCGCAATTAATATGAACTCTCTATTTGTCCTCTTCTTGGGCATGACTTGGTTCACTGCTTTCTGCGTTGTAGGTAATTTGTTTTCATGTGTAAACTAATCAATAATCCTCTGTAGTGTATCCAATGTTGTCTCATCCTGCATCAATTCTAAACAACATTTTATAAATTCCTTCAAAGTATTTAACTTCTCAATTGGTCTATCTGGGATAGTGAATTTATACACCGACGACTAATATATACGGGTGTTGTATTTGACGTTGAGGCTATCCAATATGGTCCTAGTATTTCTCTCCTTGCTTGATGATAGGTCTCCTTTTATTCTTATGAATTGAATGTTGGCATGGGTTTAGCTTCTTTTCTTATCCATTTTTTTACTCCCTTTCCTTTCTCTATTGCGTCTGGTTTGGTTCTCATCCCACAACATGTAAAAGGTGCTACTTTTGGATAGTCTTCACATTATTCAAAGGCTATCATATGAAGGTTATAGTTATGGTTTTGATGTTGGTTATGATTCCCTATCACCTACCACTTTTATACCAAGTGAGGACACTCTTCTATCACATGATCGAAGGTCGTGCAATATGTACATGTCATGCAAGAATTTGGGAAATCTCTTATTGAATGTCCCAGTTGATTGCAGTTGTAACAAATTATTGGTCCTCTGCCTCCTCGACCAAATCCTCCACATCCTCAAACTTTTTTGAAACCTCCACGTCCACCCTGATTAAATACTCTTAGAGTGTTATACACTGGGATTACCCCTTTTGCTGCGACATTTTCCTCCTAGATTCTATAAGCATCCGAAGTGCGCTCTCTCATCAAGTCGAATGTGCGACAGTATTTCTCATTGTGTTCTACCGATTTTCAAAAGTTACAAAATAAATTTCTTGGGGTGCTCTGATATTTATTCAATTGGGGAAAAGAAGTTAGATGATTCTCCCATGTCTTACATATCTCATAGTAACCTACTCCTCCTACCAATGGGTCCAACTCTCTTGTGTCCATATATTTCACAAAGGTAGGACACTCTTCCTTTCTATGGTCATTTGTCTTGCATTTTATACACCAAACATGCTTTTTCTTCTCCTTTTCCTTCATTATATTTGAAAATTGAATTATTAATGTAGGGAATTGTGATTGTACATATTCCATACCTATGAAATCTTGTACAGGAGATGTCTCTAATTTCATCATGATTTCTAATGCTTCAGGTTGTGATGTGACCTTCTGCTTGGTTAACGAACAACAAATGTCCCACCATAAGCCTCTTATAAACCATTCATGTTGTTTCTCATCAAGAATATGAAAGGTTAACCTACCCATCACATATTTAAATCTCTAGTCATAATCCCAAATTTCCTTGTTTTGTACTTTCATAATTTCCTTTAGCTCTGTAATATATTGAGATTTGGATTTCAACTTCTTGAATTCCTTTAGCAATGTTTGTCTAATTTCTGCCAAGGTTCTTGACTATCCAGTTGTTGTAGTTGTCTGAAAATTTCATATACTAGAGTAGTGTTCTGCCCCTAAACATTGTGGCCAACTCCACAATTTTCATCGCTTTGTCCTGGACATTCGTTGCAGTCCATATTGTGTCGCATACAAATAGGTACTTCTCAAGGTCCTTTGACCCTGTTCCCTGAAACTTTGATATTCTTAACATATGATCTAACCCTTCCATTGTATTAGGTGTTGTGCTTACCTTTGGTGATGTTGACAGGCTCTAGTTTGTTTTGTTGTTCCCACTATTATGACTATTGCTCTGACTTCCTTCACTTATTATAATTTCTCTTGAACAAGCCTTAGTTTCTATTTCAATTTTTAATGATGCACATAGGGTCATGGGTTCGACACATATTTTGATCTAAGATTGAATTCCTTCTTTTGTTGGGTATTAATGAGGATCTCTTTCTTTCCTTTTCCTTTCTCTGTACAGTGTGATATAAATTTATGCGTAGGGGTCACTTCCCTCAAATTGTTTGTTCTTCTCTCGTCTTTCGAGCCACAACCTCCTTCCTTTCGTATATTAACATTTTCCCACAGCGCAGTCCTCAAATATCTCCATCTGAGTCAGTATCTTCTCTTGGCATCGTAAGTTCATCTACTCATCCTTCTGACTCTCAAACCTTCCTCCGTTCATCCCCTAGTTCCCCTATGTGCATGAAGATGCTTAGTTATCAGACCCTGTCATCATGAAATTATTTTCACATAGTAACGTATTTATCGAAGTAGATAATGCATTTGAATATCTCTCATGCAGAACTTTGAAAAAGTCCCTCTCCACGATACTATAATATTGAGTACAATCTACTGTAAATTATGTAATATAACCCCCCAATATACTATTCAACCAAAAACTTACTACATGATAAACCTTATTACTTATTGTATTGAGTTCTCTAATCAGTTCAGGAGTCCAGTTTCTTAGGGTTTTAGCTCTGCATCTCCCAACATTCTCCTCTATCCTTCCTAACCATTCAATCAAGATAATCATAAATTCACCAAACAAAATTTCATGCAGATCTGTGAAAACATACATTTGTAACCATTATTCATCACTGATCCTAGGGTTTCTATTCTATTCTCTACAAAAGTCTTGTTGCTTTCTTTCCAACCATTCTTCAGTTTCTTCTTTATTCAGCCTCCAAAAAATTCCCCTCAATTATAGTTCTCGGTCCTAGTAATGGAACCATTTGTTAGCATGCAGGGGTTTACTTGGGGTTAATTAGTCAAATACCAACAAAACCATTAGATAATGACTCATTTGGCATCACTTGCAAATCAAGTCAATTATCACTCGAGGCATCTAGAGGGGCTACAGAAACCAAGGTTATATAGTGCTAAGGGAAAGTGGGACATGATTTGGATCCTTTACTTACATGCAAAGTCTCATAGTTAACAATTGCTTTGTTATGAAACATAATGTATGCGCAACATTACAATATCATATACAATCCATTTATTCAACATAAACTAGAAAACAACATAAATTGCAACCACACCATAAGACACCGATTTACATGGTTCACCGAACTTGGGATACATTCACAATGACTGGATTTGTATATTATTCATTAATATATTTGTTACAACTGCACTTTGCACTACAAATATGCAACAATAATATCATCCCAAACTTGCCTAGCCATTCTGCTGTAATGTGAGTTCACTCCTCAGTCATACAACATATTTCTTCCTCTTCTCAACTTCCTTAACTAAATATTTCAAAACTTACATGTACCATCACACACATATATCTCACCCCCTCCATTATTTCCTTCCATACATATTTATACATACCAATAGGGCTATGCCCATTACAAAAGTAGAAAAACTATCCCCAAAAACCCATTACAAAAGTGGAAAAAATGTCCCCAATCACTACGATTTATAACTATTTTCCACCTTCTTCACATTGCTCCATTGTGCATCCTTTTGTTTCACTCCTTGACATCCGCTCCCTCATGCACTCTGGTCCATCTTTTGATTGCCTTTTTCTTTTTGATTTCCTTTTTGGCACAGATCCCAAAACTTATCCAAAATGCCTCTCCAACAATGAGTGAGGATGATGTCTACCAACACTTCTTGATTATTCCCTTTTGGAATGATATATGTGTCCCTTTGACTTGTTTAATTATGTCTCCTTATCCAATTTCGTCTCTATTCTATCCAAGCTCTACAACATCTTGATGTTGAAGCTATATTGTTGCTCTTTGGCTTTCATAATTCTCTCATTATCATCCTTATAACTTTGCACATCTCTTTGTAGACTCTTTATAGTCTCCACAGAATTCATGCTCTATTCTCTTCCTTCTCCATTCCCATTGGATTCTATCCCCGCATTACCCGAGCCCATACCAAACACTTTGAATTCATCTTCATAGTTGTGAGTTCTTTGTGCATCTTCCATGCATATGATCTCTAATCTCTCTACTGAATTTTTCTTGGTTCTATTTTTTCTCTTCATTCTACAAAATGCGCATACAACAAGATTTGTGAGACTATAATAATTTAACGAATCCATCACTTTCTCATCATTATATTCTTCAAATGCACTAGAAATATTGTTTCTAATTTCTTGTGAATATTAATGTCTCTCTTTACATTTTTGAGTGAATACATGGACTCCTCTGTCCACAAATATTCTCATGCTCAATTACGATTTTTGAGAAGAAACATTATTGATAGCATGGAAGGGAAAGAAATATCCATTAACACAATCAACATAACTTAAATTCTCGGCGATCGTTTGATAAATCCTTCGAATTGAATATTGACCATTACTTTGTTATTGTTGGCCATCATAACACTCTGCACAACCTTGATTCTCAACAGCCATCTGATATGAAATCTTCTTCAATCTCAATCGTCAAAACAATTCACACATACTTAGGATATTTCTTAAGTTTGTCACAGGTTCATAACCTATTCTCCATTCTTGTTACTTTTTATGTTGTCTACGAATTGCATCATTGTGTTCCATAGTATCTATTATATAACTACACTTAGTAATTTTATTTTATATCTCGTCACAGGTCCACAGTCATTTCCTTATGCTTCATCACCTCTTTGATACCCTTCACACCCACGAAGTATTGACACTTAGACAAATTTTTGAACTTCATCGTGGGTCTGTTGGAAATGTTTAACAGGTTTTCATTGATGGCAAGTACATCAATGAAGATGGCATGAATACAGGAAGAATGTAACAGATGGGCACCACAAGTATTTTGGGAAGAAGTTGCAGAGAAACCTCGATAAGATCAAAAGAGATAGTGCAGAGGATGTTTGGTATGTTTTACAGGCAGCGTAAGCTTGTCATTGATGGCAAGTACAATAGTAATGATGGCTTGAGTACAACACCGATGATCAACAGGCAAATAGAAGATAAGTCCAGGAAGATCAAATGATCGAAGGCAACACTGGCAAGTACAACAGTGATGATGGCTTGAGAACAGCAGCGATGATCAACAGGCAAAGAGAAGATAAGTCCAGGAAGATCGAATGATCAAAGGAAATGCAACATTGACAAAATGATCGAAGGATCGAGAAGCATTTCTGATCGTTGGATCCCATCCAAAATTCTCGACAGCATGAGGGTCGTCAGATCTAAATAAAGACAAGAAGAGTGCACTGAAGAGGAGGATAGATCTCAGGCGTCAGATCTGAGCGCAGGGTCCGACCACCATTGGATCGAGGAAAACCTGGACGATATTTAAAAGTGCAAGGAGTAGAGGGCTCACAAATCCCGAAAGAAGGAGGACCATCCATCTCAGGGGGTTATGTGGACCATTTATCCAAGACCATTTTGGGGTTTCGAGGATCGAGTGTTGGAGATGTCAAAGAATATTGACATCAAGAATCCTGAAATCGCGATGTGTGAAATCCCGATTGAATCTGAACCGTCAGATCAAGATGTGATCTAGACCATCGACCCAACTCATGTCAGCAGACCACGTCAGCTAGGAACACGTGGCACAACCAGGTAATGACAAGTGTCAGAATGATTCAACATTTCAGGCACATGTAAGTCACGAATCAGAGAGACATGTGGCAGTATTCAACACGTATCAATACACGTGTGATGTCAGCAGATGGACACCACTTCGGAGTTTCAAGGGTCGTGTGTTGGAAATGTCAAATAAACAATGCAATAGGAATCTCGATTTCGTGATATGAAAAATCGCGACTTAAATCACAGTCGTTGAATCAAGATCAAATCTAGACCGTCGATTCCAGTCCTTGTTGGAGTTTCGGGGATAGAGAGTTGGACATGTCAAAGATTATTGACATCAGGAATCCCGATATCGCGATATGTGAAATCGCGATGTAATCTGAGCCGTCAGATTAAGGTTGAATCTGGACCGTTGATCCCAGTCCTTGTCGAAGTTTCAAGGATCGAGAGTTGGACATGTCAAATATTATTGACATCAGGAATCCCGATATCATGATATGTGAAATCATGATGTAATCTAAGCCGTCAGATCAAGGTTAAATCTGGACCGTTGATCCCAGTCCTTGTCGAAGTTTTGGGGATCGAGAGTTGGACATGTCAAAGATTATTGACATCAGGAATCCTGATATCGCGATATGTGAAATCGCGATGTAATCTGAACTGTTAGATCAAGTGTTGATCGGAGGGCTACTGATGCATGACACAGTGAAACTACTAGAAACCATTGATGGCATCTTCTAGAGAATTCGAAGAGACCCTTGTGTGATCGCCAGAGGAGATGAAGAGTCTCCAAGCTTCGTCCAAGTGAAGGAAGACTATTCTTAGAAGAAATTGACAGATGGATGAGCGTGGAAGCCTGTAACTGAAATAGAGAAGGTGATCT
>JASDQU010502712.1:5764-21643 GCA_032191745.1 Picea mariana | reverse complement strand
ACCAAATATTAAATAGATGAAGTAAATTATAATTACAAATATGTTGATTGTGTGTACTTGTACATACATAGGTAGAAATTTATGTTGCACTATGTTGTCATTGATGTCAAAGGATTGATTTCAAAGGGTTGATGTCAAGTGGTGTCATAGTGATGTGTTGTCATTGATGTCAAGGTTGATATCAAAGGAAGTTGTATCATTTATTTCATGTCATGGTTGATAGGAGGTACCAAATGGATGAACTCCAAAATGGTCCCCTTGTGGTGAAAGGCCTCATGCGAAGATGCTTTGCAAAGTCCAAATGGTTGAGTAGCCCTAGCAGTGTTGTTAAGGAACTCAAGTTTGGTTGAGGAATAATTTAATGAAGGTTAGTGAATTTGCAAGTGGGGCTATTCTAGATGGGTATTTCTTGTCATGTCATTTATGTTGATATGTGGTGCATCACAGTTCCTCACGGTTGAGGAGATATCTGTTATGAGGAAAATCTTTTTATGGCTAGGGGTAAACCACAACAAATGGAAAATGTTGCGGAAATCAACTCTAATCTCGGGCATGTTATATAAAAAAATATGCTAACACAATAATATAAAGAGACTACCTCATTCAGATGTTTTATGAAGTCCATCATTGAGCACTTGACTCAAAGAAATACACCTGCAACTTGTCATCAACAACCAAGAAATGCAAGAATATGGTGATAATATATAACTTTAGACTATTCAATATCATAATCCATTGACATTCATAACAAATACTCCCATGGAATAACAAATCAAATTTTTGCAATATATCAATTGGACGAGAAAACAGTATTTCTATTAAAATTTAATCAACATAAGTGAATGAGTCACAAACTTCTGTGTCGGCATGGTTTGGAACCAAAAAAACTAAGTCCCTTCCAGTTGGGCCTCCACCACTTCAATCCTCCACCAAAGGAAATCTCATATAAGAGAGACAATGAGGTTATCAATCATGTAGGGAACAACTTGGGGGTTGAACAATGTGTTCAGACTTAAAAGGATAAAGGAATGCAGACTCAATATGAAGTGAATAATTTCTCCAGAGAAAATTTTCTCTCAAAGTTGAATTATTCTCCTCTTTTCCATAGCTCGGATTTGGCCCATTTATAGCCTTCAAGTGGAACTGAAGGGCCGAGTTGGAACTTTTCCAGTATATGGAAGGTGAAGGATCATGGATCTCATGACATGACATGGAAACTTGACACCATTTCTTAAATTTGGGCACAAAACCCAATGTACACAGGTTGTAGTGGTGAAACCTACATATACGCATGTTGTATCATTGGTAGGGCGTGTATATCTAGAAAAATAATGTTTTTAGCTCTAGAATTTGCAAAAAGGGACTTCAAGTCTACATAGGGAAATGGAAAAAGGCCTTCTGAGAAAATTTTCATAGGGTGAGGCAAATCTTGCTATAACAGATGCCCCCTAATGTATGAGGTCAGAGGAGTATTTGTAATGGCCTAAATACATTATAATACCTAGAAGTGGAGTAATGGAGACCCAACTAGATGAAGCAGATGCCTACCTCGCAGGGTCTCTGCGATGATCTCCCAGTCTTCAAGATCGTTCAAATTCCCCTTTTTGAGCCGAAGTGGCTCTTCCAATTCCCTTCTGGAATATTTGTTGAAAACCCGATCCATGGGTCCTACCCTTTCTCTGTCATGGCCTCTGCACACGCCTGTGACCTTTTCCCCAACTCAATTTCGGGTTTCAGGGTTTCGTATTTTCTAATGTCAAGAACCTCTGTCCCCTCAAACTCCTGATCTTCGATATGCTGATACGCTCCTTTCCTCTCGTTAGCCCCTCCTGGCTAGGCCGTGGTCCATGTGACTGCAGCCATATGTCTTTCGGGATTCGGGGTTTCCCGAATCTTGATGTCACGAACCTCTATCCTCGCAATCTCCCGATCACTGATTTGTCGATACATGACTTTACGCGTTAGCCCTCCTGGCTAAGTTCTTGGCCCGTATGACCGCTATTCCCCGTGACCGCAATCTTATTCCTTTTGGGGTTTCTAGCTTTAAAATCCCGATGTGTTCCAACTCCCGTTAACCCTCCGGGCTAGACCTTTGGCCCACGTGACTTCCCCTTATATGACCGCAGTCATACCTCGTATCGGGGTTTCAGACTTTTCAATACCGAGATGCAATTTCCCTCAGGACTGCTGATCTCTCAAATCCTGATTCTCCGCTATGCTAACAGTTGGCTCCCACAATGGCTCTTTTCTCCTTGTTGGGGTTTCAGACTTCGCGATTCCAAATTGCAAGGACTTCTTGTTCACGGGATTCCCAATATCCCGATTCCCGATTCTCCAACGTCAGCTCTCCTATCGGGACTTTTCCTGGAGGCCCAATCACTGCCATATGTCCCCTCAAGATGGACGGTCCTGATCGCCTCTCAATTTTTCGTGACTTCGAATGCCCCATAAATCTTGTCTTCAGGACTCCCAAAATGCCAATCCTCAACTCTCTTCGGATCTTCAACACGTGTCCAAATCTGATGGATGGTCCAGATCTGATCTCGATGTTTCATAGTTTTCAATGCTTCGATGACAGAAACTCTCTGTCACTTCAAAACCCCGGTAGTCGATATATCGATGGGTCGCTCAATCTCTGCCACGTGTCGCCACAAACGAATGGATCATATCATTCCCGGGACTTTTCTCATAGAAACTCCCGATCTCCTGTCCTCGTAACTTCTGATTTCATGAATGTCGATATCCCGATAGCCACGCGTCTTGTCGGGACTTTCTCTCCTTTGAGGTTTAGTGACCAGATCTCCGAAATGGATGATCTCGTGACACGCATCCTCCCTCAGATGGACGATTGTGATTCCTTCGTTGTTTCGAGACTTGATATGTCCCGGGTTTCTCGACCTCGGGACCTCCGATATCCTGAGTTTCGATATCCCGATGCACCAATGCCTTTCGGGACTTTCACACCCACTTCTCTACACTATGTGTTAAACCACGCACGACATTATACCAATCCAACGGCTGATGGGTATCTTGCTCTTATCTGACAATACAGATCCATCCTTCTTCCTGTGCACTCCTCCTTCTCCTTCCCAGATGTAGAAATCTTCAATGGTCCATATATCCTTTCTCTAGCTGATCTGGCGGCTGTTGTGCTCCCTCTTGAGCTTGCGCACTTTCTTCCGAGACTTGGAAGAATTTCCAGTTCTCAAAGGCCTCAACCTTTTCCCTCTTTTTCCTTTGTGAGCTCTACAAATTCGAGTCCTCTCCTATGCTCTTGATAACGTTGTTCCTCCTAAGCTTGTACTCCCGAATCCTCAAAGAATTCTTTGACTATTGAAATCCTTGCAAAGTCCTCACACACACAAAGTGTTGTCTCTCCTGAGCTTTTCAAACGCTCAGACCCCTAAGGGATTTTATCCTTCTTCCTTCTCCCTCAGATGGAGAAGTATGGATGCCCTCCTAGATATCCTTCTGCTTAAGCAACCTCTTGTTGAGTCCGTAGGGTGTCCAGTAACCCTGTGAAGATCCCTCAGTGGATTCTTCTTCAAATCACAGAACTCAAAGAGTTCTCTTCTTCCTGTGCCTATATGCACACTGTCTCTATGCCCTCCTGGCAGAGTATCTTGCTTCCACAGAACGTTCAGCAGTTCTGTACTCCTATGCACCTATGCACTCGCTCAATGCCCACCCGGTAGAGCTCTCAGAATCCTCAGTGATTTTGTTTCTTCTTAAGAACTCACAGCAGAGTCCTTCCTCTATGCACTCCTTGCACCTGCTCAATGCCCACTTGGCAGAGCTCTCAGAATCCTCAGTGATTTTGTTTCTTCTGTCTGAACTCATAGCAGAGTTCCTTCAAATGCACCACTATGCATATGCTCAATGCCCACCTGGAAGAGCTTCACAGAACTCCTCAGAGCTTCTGTCTGCAACTGTGTCTTCTCCCACACATCCTTGCCTCCAAGGTATTCATCAACCTTGAGGTATTTCTCCTGAGTTGTTGATTCTATTCCTGTGCCGCAGCACGTCTTTGTATGAACCTACAGAATTTAGAAATGCAATCTATGTGCACAGCTATTAGAACCCGTAGTGTTCTGTCACACCCTCCTGGTGTGAAGCCTCAAAGACCTTCACCTGAAATCAAACCAACTCCTGCAAATGAAAACCTACATCATACATCTATAACATATAATAACACTCACAGACATCCATTCAACACAGAATAATGTAGGAAAAACTGCTCTTTGTATTAAATATGGAAAATGCCTGTATTTACAAGGTGTTCCTGAGCATGGCCTGTAACTAGGTCTCGGCTCTTCTCTCCTGCTCTCTACTTGCAGATTCTCTACTATTCTCTACCTACCAAAATGAGATACTCCCTCATCTCTTTTACCTGAGGGGGCTCTTTGAGCGCTTCCCCCCAATCTACCTACCCCATTCAATTACATTGAATAGCTATCTAGTCCAGAATAGGATCTAGATCTCAGCCTTAAAAACATAAAATTCCTTCTTATCTACAGCCTGTGCAAAGTCACGGCTTCACAGCTCACCAGCTTAAACATTAAAGTTACATTCAATTGAAATTTTAAATGAGGTTGTGCCTCTCTCTTAGCGTGCGATTTGAATTCGCTGGCGTGGCTGGCTGGCTGGCTGGCTGATGTGGAGAGATGCTCCTGCATCATACTCCTCAACTGCAAAATTCATGAGCTCCTGCTCATGAACTTCCCATCTCTAATGTTGGAAATCCTCCTGGATCCCAAACAAATATCTGGAGATCCCCATCTACTCCATTCTCTTGTTGTTGTTCCTGCTTCTGCGTTGTTGTTGCTGCTCCTACTTGCTTCTTCCTGTTCAGCCTCTCCTTGCTGACAGTGTCTACTAATTGAATCATCAGCTCCATGATCTCTTCAATCACTTCATCCAGCTGCTCCCATGGCTGGCTCTGCTCATGCAATCTCCTCAGCTGCAAAAAGTTTTGGCACATGAGAAAATCATCATGATCTCCCATGCCTCCTTCATCAGTTTCCAACTTCACCTGTTGGATGTGCATGCTCTGCACCTTCACCCTCTCTTCCATGGATTCAATCTGTTCATATAGATCAACCAAACTAATTTTTTTTTCCTCTTCTTCTTCTTTTGCTGCAAACTCCCAGGTTGCAGTCCTTTAAGATTCCTTGCTGAAAATATTGAGCCATTCCTTAGAATGCTCATCATCCTCTTCTGCTTCTTCTTGGGAAGCTTCCAAAGTCTGCTCCAATTCCTCTTTCCTCCTGACAGTCACAACTGACTCTTCTGTTGTTGTTGCTACACCATCTGCAACACAGACTTCTGCCTCCCCCTGGGCAAATGGTAGGAATATCCCAATTCCCCCAATCATCAGAAGATCCCTCAGATCCTCCTCCTCTGTCAGTTGCACCTACTAATCCAAACTCACCTCTGAGCTCATCTACTCTGTCAGCTCCTCAGGCTAATTCCAACTCATCTACTCATCCCTGCCCACATGGAAATATGGGATCTATTCATTGCTCTCCCGGTAGATTATGAGATCAACTGATCCCATCTTCATCAGCACTCCTTTCTGAATTGAACTCACCTCCGAGTCCATGAGACTTTCAGATAGTCTTGAATGCTCATCTCTGCCCACCTGGCAATCCGAGATGCTTTTGCTTCCCTCCTGGAAGTCTTCGAGATCCCACCGCGACCTCATTTCATTGCCCAACTAGCAATGTGAAATTCCATGGATATCCTCATGACAGTCCATGAGATCCCGCAGTGATCTCAGCTCTTTTCCCTCCTGGAAATCTGGAATTTCCTCTCTACCCTCATGGTAGTTCTTGAGATCTTCAGCTGATCCCATTTCATTCTCTTCACCGAGAAATTTTCCAGTCTTTGGTTCACATACCTGAACCATTTCTTCTTCTGGTCCATTGAGGTTTTCAGCATACCTCAACCACCCTTTTAAGAGCCTGCACTGCCTTATGACCATCAACTCCTTGACTGGCTATTTTGCTTTCGGCTCCTTCCTGGGCCATTCATATACCCATCTCGGCTTTTCTTTCTACTGCATTCACAGTTCAAGCTTTTCTATGTCTGCCCATATTTCAGCAAGCTCTTTATCCATTTCTGCAAGCTTTTCTGCTTTGCTCTTTTTCCCAGCATGCCTATGGCCTTCAGTAACCATGGTGTTGTCTCTGTCTACTTTCCTTGAAAACCTGTTGCTGTCACTCCACACTAAGAGTGTTTCCAGCTTCATCCTAAAGCCCTCCTGACTGTCTTCTTGATTGTCGCCTACCTGCAAACAACCATCACAGAGTCTCCAGCGCTCTGTCTTCTTTTGCCTCCTCCTGCCTGAAGTATACAAGCAAGAATCAAGCTCTAATACCAATTGACGTGTATCAGAGTGCTCTTTATCTCTTGCACCTCCTCCTGCCTGAAATATACAGAAAAGAATCAAGCTCTGATACCAATTGACGCAGATGCCTACCCCGCAGGGTCTCTACGCTAACCTCGTGGTCTTCAGGATCGTTCAAATTCCCCTTTTTGAGCCGAAGTGGCTCTTCGGATTCCCTTCTGGAATCTCTATTGAAAACTTGATCCACAGGTCCTTCCCTTTCTTTGTCACGGCCTCTACACATGCCTGTGACCTTTTTCTCGACTCAATTTCGAGTTTCGGGGTTCATCTTTTCTGATGTCAAGAACCTCTGTCCCCTCGAACTCCTGATCTCCGATATGCCAATGCGCTCCTTTCCTCGCTTTAGCCCCTCCTAGCTAGGCCCTGGTCCATTTGACTGCCTCTTATATGACCGCAACCATATGTCTTTCAGGATTCAGGGTTTCGCAACTCTTGATGTCACGAACCTCTATCCTTGCAATCTCCCAATCACCGATCTATCGATATGGCACTTTACGCATTAGCCCTCCTGGCTAATTTCTTGGCCCATATGACCACTATTCCCTGTGACAGCAGGCTTATTCCTTTTGGGGTTTTGAGCTTCAAAATCTCGATGTGTTCCAACTCCCGTTAACCCTTTGGGCTAGATCTTTGGCCCACGTGACTTCCCCTTATATGACCGCAGTCATACCTCGTATCAGGGTTATTGACTTTTCAATACCGAGATGCAATTTCCCTCGGGACTGTCGATCTCTCAAATCCTGATTCTCTGCTATGCTGACAGCTGGCTCCCACAATGGCGCTTTTCTCCCTGTCGAGGCTTCAGACTTCGCGATTCCGAATTGCAAGGACTTCTTGTCCACGGGATTCCCGATATCCTGATTCCCGATTCTCTGACGTCAGCTCTCCTATCGGGACTTTTCCTGGAGGCTTGATCACTGCCACGCCTCCCCTCAAGATGGACAGTCCTGATCGCCTCTTGCTTTTTCGCGACTTTGAATGCCCCAGAAGTCTTGTATTCAAGACTCACGAAATGTTGATCCCCGACCCTCTTCGGATCTTCGACACGTGTCCAAATCTGATGGACGGTCCAGATTTGATCTCCCTGTTTCGAAGTTTTCAATGCTCCGATGACAAAAACTCTCTGTCGCTTCAAAACCCCGGTAGCCGATATACCGATGGGTCGGTCGATCTCTACCACGTGTTGCCACAAACGGACGGCTCAGATCATTCCCGTCACTTTTCTCATAGAAACTCTCGATCTCCTGTCCTCGTAACTCCCGATTTCATGAACGTCGATATCTCGATGGCCACGCGTCTTGTCGAGACTTTCTCTCCTACAAGGTTCAGTGCCTGGATCTCCGAAATGGATGATATCGTGACACACATCCTCCCTCAGACGGACAGCTGTGATTCCTTCATTGTTTCAGGACTTGAGATGTCCCAATTTTCTCGACCTCAGGACCTCCGATATCCCGATACACCAATGCCTTTCCAGACTTTCACACCCGCTTCTCTGCGCTAAGTGTTAAACCACTCGTGACTCTCTGTCGATCCAACAACTAACAGGTATCTTGCTCTGATCTGACGGTGCATATCTGTCCTTCTTCCTGTGCGCTCCTCCTTCTCCTTCCCGGACGTAGAAATATTCAACGGTCCAAATCTCCTTTCTCCAACCGATCTGACAATTGTTGTGCTCCCTCCTGAGCTTGCGCACTTTCTTCCGAGAGTTGGAAGAATTTCCATTTCTCAAAGGCCTCAACCTTTTCCCTCTTTTTCCTCTGTGAGCTCTATGAATTTGATTTCTCCAATAACGTTGTTCCTCCTACGCTTCTACTCCCAAATCCTCAAAGGATTCTTTGAATACTGCACTCCTTGCAGAGTCCTCACACACACAAAGTGTTGTCTCTCCTGAGATTTTCAAACGCTCAGACCCCTAAGGGATTTTATCCTTCTTCTTTCTCCCTCAGATGGAGAATTATGGATGCCCTCCTGGCTATCCTTCTGCTCAAGCAACCTCTTGCTGAGTCTGTAGGGTGTTCAGCAACCCTGTGAAGATCCATCCCTCAATGGATTCTTCTTCAAATCATAGAACTCAAAGAGTTCTCTTCTTCCTGTGTCTGTCTTCACACTGTCTCCATGCCCTCCTGGAAGAGTATCTTCCTTCCACAGAATGTTCAGTAGTTTTGTCCTCCTATGCACCTATGCACCTGCTCAATGCCCACCTGGCAGAGCTCTCAAAATCCTCAGTGATTCTGTTTCTTCTGTCTGAACTCACAGCAGAGTTCCTTCAAATGCACCACTGTGCATATGCTAAATGCCCACCTGGCAGAGCTTCACAGAACTCCTCAAAGCTTCTGTCTGCAACTGTGTCTTCTCCCACACAGCCTTGCCTCCAAGGTATTCAACAACCTTGAGGTCTTTCTCCTGAGTTGTTGATTCCAGTTCCTGTGCCGCAGAACGTCTTTGTCTGAACCCGCAGAATTTAGAAATGAAACCTCTGTGCATGGCTATCAGAACCCGCAGTGTTCTATCACACCCTCCTTGTGTGAAGCCTCAAAGACCTTCACCTGAAATCAAACCAACTTCTGCAAATGAAAACCTACAGCATACATCTATAGCATATAAGAACACTCAGATACATCCATTCAACATAGAATAATGCCAGAAAAACTGCTCTTTGTATTGAATATGGAAGATGTCTGTATTTACAAGGTGTTCCTGAGCATGGCCTATAACAAGGTCTCGGCTCTTCTCTCCTGCTCTCTACTTGTAGATTCTCTACTATTCTCTACCTACCAAAATGAGATACTCCCTCATCTCTTTTACCTGAGAGGGCTCTTCGAGCGCTTCCCCCCAATATACCTACCCTATTCAATTACATTGAATAGTTGTCTAGTCCAGAATCGGTTCTAGATCTCATCCTTACAAACATTAAAGGCCTTCTTATCTACAGCCTGCGCAAAGGCACGGCTTCACAGCTCACGAGCTTAAACATTAAAGTTACATTCAATTCAAATTTTAAATGAGGTCGCGTCTCTCTCTTAGCTTGCGATTTGAATTCGAGGGCATGGTTGGATGGCTAGCTGGCTGACGTGGAGATATGCTCCTGCATCACTGGATGAAATAGTTACTCATGAGACTATTACAATATGCATTGACTTTGCGCACATGGCTGCCAATTTGAATTACACTGTAGATCCATGTGAAAATATACCAAACAGTTGTTCATGGCCATGAATAGAAAATATAAAGGTGGTTGCAGGCCAAAGCTTGTCATAGTCACGAACAAGGACCAGTAAAACCAATCTCAAAATCAATTTGATGATATATGTATACCATGGAGTACAATCTAATCTCCCATGATCACTAAAGTCATATAGGTATTGGTCCAATGAAAGATCACAACAACTCAAGAAATTTTTGACTATGAACTGATGTCTTCAAATCTTCTACACAATCCACCAAAGGTGCAATTATAAATCATGTGAATAAAGAAGTTGAGTTCAAACACAATGAGACTTCATTTGATTATTGGTCATTAAGGTATATCGTTAATAGATGTGAGAAAACCTACCAATAATGAAAGTAGGTATCAAGGCACTGAGTACATCCTTACAAGTGTGAATAAAGGTGTCGGGGTCGAACACTTGAATAATCCATCGATCAGGAGACATTGATGTATTCCCAACTATCGATGGCGAGAGAACCTGCCACTAATGACCGCAAGCCTCTAGGTACTCATAGAACTCTAGGTCTCATCTCCAGAATAGATAAGTTGAAGTCAATGGAAGGAGACTCACTGAAAGGAGAGAATTAAGGCATCTCTCATCATTCAACATGAGGTACAAAGCAGGAGGTTGATGATTTGGAGTAAATCGGACGAAGAACATGTTCATGAACCAATGACCCTGTGCATGTTTCATGTGTGCCAGATGTAAGAGGTACATTAAAAACACCCTATGAATAGTATCCAATAAGGAAAATTGTTGACAAAGGCGAGGAAACCACCAATAATGCTAATGGAATCCAAGAAAATGCACGAATCCCAATGTGTGAATAGATTTCTTGCCTTTGAACATAATGGAAACTACCTAGTCAGCAAGCAATGATGAAATTTCGACTGTTGGGTTCAAGGTTACCTACCAATGATGAAAGTATGACCAAGGTGCACAATAGGACTACAACTTCATGTAACTCTGAGACACACTGAGGGTATGGTCGACATGAAAAGTCAAGAGTTATGAAGAATGGATGAAATAGGTTGATAGATGTCCTTTGAACAAGAGCATGAGACATATGGATGACTCTGGAAGCATAGACTCAATGATGAAACTTTGAGATGCTAGAGGCATTAATCAAACTCTCCATAGGGACTGGAAGAGTAACCAGTAGAGGGAGTAAACTCTATGTAATGCGCTCAGCTTCCTAAGGTCATACTAAACCCAAAATTTTGACGACAAGTGGACTCCAAAAATTTGTGCTATGTTCAAAGGCAACAAGACTGCTTCCAATATAAGATAATATTAGTTTCTCGCCCATCTTTTTTTTTTTCCCATAGTCAAATAAATGCTATGATATAGAGGAGGAAATGAGTGTCGCAAGTAATAAATCTAGTTCTGGCAGTGGAACATACCTATGCTCAATGCAAGGAGGTGCATGTGGGAGATGGACACTCAAGGGAATGTTTCCTCTTAGGTATAGGGTGTCAAGATGCAAAGGATTTAAACAAGGCTCTATTTGGCTGATGATGCAAACTGCTGAGGTGAAAGGCTTATAACACAAAAATAAGAACCAGCAATAGACTCAATACTACAAGCAAGAGAATGAGATGCCATTACAACTTAACACTCAAAAATGTCATTTTTCGTAATCTTAGTCTACTTGGTTTGAAAAGGGGATAAAATTGCACCAAATAGACCTCCTTCCAAATCCAATTTACAAGTGTGAAAGAGACAAGTTCACTCAACAATATTTTTTATTTTTGAGAGAGTCAGAAAAGAGATTAAACAAGACTCTTTTGGAAGTCCTCTAGGTATATGTCAACATGTTTATGAGTAAGAAATGAGGTTCAAACAGAAAGTCATGTATTAGCTATAAGGGACTCTAGTCCTACGGAAAACAATCTTTGCATGGGCACCCAATGAAGCAGGGGATCTAACTAGGGTACCCATGTTTGGTAAGTCTACCATTCGATAACGACACTTCTAGTTGTAGATATAAGGTTATGTGTCACTATGAAATGGGTTCGTACCTAAGGCATATGAGTTGCAGTCATAGGATGATGCAACTGTTCATGATGGATTGGATACCTATCCTATATGTTGGGTAACGAAAATACCTGTCCAAAGTTACGAACGGGAAAAATGGCACTGAAAAATGCAAGAATCCATGGATAAAACCACCAAAACCAACTTTTTCCACTGTCGTATTAGTCCATTGGGCCAAAATATTGTACAAAACTATGTAAAGTGGGTAAAAATGTGCTATAAATAGTAAAAAATAACTAATTTTACTATACAATTTGTGTCTTTTACCCAAATAGTGGATTTTGGACCAAATAGCCTCTTAATTTCAACTATTGATTGTGAGAGCTACGAGCGACAGAATTGACGACCATCTGGACTAGGTAATTCATCTTTCTCTCCTCTTTCTTTTCAGTGAATTGAAATTATTAATTAGGCCTCCTTTTTAAAGTTATTTAAGGTGCAACTTCAAAACTAAGGTGTATGCAGGCTATAGTTTATTGGGTCGCATATACGCATACTTATATGTGACTATTTGAAAAAAATCCAGTGTATAATCAGCCTTATACACAACTTTGTACACTATATCTCGTGTATATGTTCGTGGATAAGGTTTTTTACATGTTGCTAACTCAAAAAAGGGTTTGAATCTTGTAGGATGGTACTAGAGTGGAGAGAAAGAGAGCATGAAGAGGTGGATGTTGCAGTGGAGAGACATCCAGGGGCCTAAATGGACTTAAAAAGATGTGGGATATAGAATTTTTGGGCTCTCAAAGGTATGAGGGCTCAAGTGAGATTTCTTCAGATGCTTGTGAACTACTGGGATCCAGATAGTGATACCTTCAACCTTGATGGACAACAATTAAGGATTGAAGTTGAGGACAACTACTTCTTGATGGGATTGTCATGTCGGGGTGAGGTGGTCAACCTCAAATCTTGGGGAGCTTGGAGTGGCATGAATATCGAGTATTAAATAACCACTCACTTCATTGCAAGGACCAAGAAGGTAGGGAGCCAGCTACCAATTAGAGCGATCAACAAACTAAGTCTCAAGATTTTTGTCCTAGTTTTGACACGAATCATAGGGTCAGCCTATTTGCACCAAGCATCAAGGCCACTTATGTTCTATTCAATGGAGTGCTTGCAAGCCACGGTGTACGACTGGTGCACATCACTGCTAGCCAATATGAAGAGCCAGTTAGCAGACTGCAAACTAGGTAGAAAGAGGAACTTCAGGTTCGCGTCTATCCTTGTATTTTTTTATTTGAGCAGGTTCTAGGCTTGGGACCTAGAGTTGAGATTATTCTGTGTCAACCTCAAGATCCATCCATGGCATGGTGAACCGGGGTGATGAGGCAGTAGCGGGTGGTAGGGTGCTAACACCCTACAATGATAACGTTTTCCTCTGCTGGAGTTGATAGGTGATGGCTCTGGATGAATACCCTTATGTAGGGATTGACTTCAGAGGAGATCTGGACATATCATTACCACCAGGTTCCACCTACGGAAAAATAGGTATGTCATAGTTTTTTTTTTGAATATTTCATTTTTTCTGTATTTTTGTATAAGAAAACAAAAAAAAATTGGATGATGTTAAGTACTAACTCAACATGTATGTGACGCAGACATAGGTCCATGATGGCCAAACAAATTTCCACGACTTCAGTGGAGGCACTAAGGAGATGAGGCAGCAGGAGGGGCACATAGAGAGTTCTTCAAAACATGCAAGGAAACTTGTCTCATTTGACGCAAAGGATTCCCATGGTTCATGTGGAGGATCTGTCGGAGGCTATGCAAAAGTAGGTTGTAGGTGTGCCCCATGCTTGGGTATGACTCTTTCAACATCTCGCAAATGCCATAGTCTTCTATCATGATACTCATATGGCACCACAGGTGTAGATGTCATGACTATTGTATGATCGGTTGTATATGTATTTTTGAGGGTGTCAACCACAATTTTGTACTATAACATCATATTATTGAAATATATATAAAAACATTGATCTCCGGCTTTACTTATGTTACAATGTTTACATTGATGAAAATGTTTTCTTGCTTTAGTTATGTCACAAATCCCAATCTAGAAAAAAATTAACATATGCATCAGATACATAATTAGAACTTCTAGGTATGTGATGATAAGTAATAAAATCAAACTGTCGTTCCAAAAGTCGTACCTATAAGAATCGTCAGAGTAGAGTAGGGTCACGCNAGATGAAAATGTTTTCTTGCTTTAGTTATGTCACAAATCCCAATCTAGAAAAAAATTAACATATGCATCAGATACATAATTAGAACTTCTAGGTATGTGATGATAAGTAATAAAATCAAACTGTCGTTCCAAAAGTCGTACCTATAAGAATCGTCAGAGTAGAGTAGGGTCACGCACACGGTAACTATCGTTCAACTGACATACTACTAACCAGGAGTCCATGTGAACTTCTAATGAGTGAATACCATGTGAAATGGCATCATACAGAAGTTCTATAATGACGCTATATTCGGCCACATTATTCGTAGTTGGCTCTAGCAAAATGCCACCTGAAGACACCAATAGACCCTCAGGTGAGTAAATAACCCAAGTGGTGGAACCCAAGTTCTGTGTATGATGAATGGCCCTGTCTGCAAATCCTAAGAAGACCGAAGACTCCGTTGACATATGCCAACCAAGGAAAAACTTGATAATAAAGTTGAAGATAGAAATAAAGGAAAATATATATACACTAAAATACATTAGTATACAAAGAGTTACGCCCAAGCTTGGGGCTCAAGCGTAATAAATTTTCAAATAGAGCCCATTCCTGGGCTCAGTCAACATGTTCCCTTCATAATATTCTAATTTATAGGCTTATTTTTATAAGACACGTCACACGATATAGGGATCATGCCACATGGGTTTGAACTTGCCTTCCCCAAGTGGTTCTTTGGCTTGATCATATAGAAGGACCAAGTCACCCTCTTCATACCACCGAGGACAGACAGACTTATCATATTGGACCTTGACATGTTTTTTATTCACTTTGATAGTCATAAAGGCATCTCGACACTACTCATCTAGACTGTCTAGGTGTATGAGGCATTGCTCGATATCGAAAGTGTCAGGTAGGAGAACAACTACCAATCTAAGAGAAGGGATTTAAAATTCAATGTTAGGATATTTAGACACTTAGGAGTTAGTAATATCTACTTGGTCTATTGTGTCATTAGTTAAAAGTGTGTTTTCTAGTGTGTTTCTTTAGTATGCATTAGTGTGCATTTGTAGTTAGGAAATCCAACGGCCGTGATATGTTCCCGACATAGAGTGATCGAGCGTTTCATACTCTCCTCGATCTTAATGGCCATTGATCCATGGCTTAACACCTGATTGTTCCATGATATCTATTTAAAGAGCATGGAGGTTCATTTTTAGATGATCGATTGTGAGAAAATCTCTTGTAAAATCTCTTTGTAATCTTTTTCTTTGCATTAATAAATTGTTCCAAGTGATCGCGTTGGTTGGGTTCATGGATGTTTTACCATGTGAAAGCATCAGTGTGTTGATCTTTGATCTATTTAATTGAGTGGTTACTGAAGGTGTTCATCCTCTGTTGGAATACCTATGTTGTCGAACATGGTATCAAAGCTTGTTTGAAGACCCGCTCTTGTTGTAGATCGAGATCATGAAGCTGAGTTGGCTCATCTCCACTTTCTATCATTTACGTACATTTATGGGCTGAGAGGAATGTTCCATTGCATCCATAGTGTTTTTTTTAGTTAGGAACACTTTTCGTTTCATCGAAAAGGTTTCCATTTTCTCAAGATACGACCATTACAGTCAGATCCGGAGGTATAAAGCTTGAATATGCATTTTTTAAAAATTTTTGCACAGGAGTATTTTGGTTTTATTTCGGTTTTGTTTTATTTATTTTTGGGTTGTTATTCTTTTAGATATGTGTATTCTCTTTTCCCCACACCCTATGAAATCTTGGCAAATCAGAAACGGATAGGAAAAGGTGCATCTTCTGGGCAAGCTAACCGAGATCTAACCCTTGTTGTCATCAAGAAGTGAAATTTTTTTCTTGTGTGAAAAGAGTTTTTTTTTAGTAGGCTCTCCAAGGCCGTCTTCAACAACAACAACAACAAAAATCCTCCTTATAAACATTACAATATGTTTTGCTATATCATTTCGTTAAAAGTTGCCTTATTAAGTAGAGGTCTTGAGTTCAAGTCTCTATTTTGTTACATTTGTTTGGAAAAGTTCATGCT
>JASDQU010502711.1:46666-57438 GCA_032191745.1 Picea mariana | reverse complement strand
GACTCCTATTTATACTAAAAAGAAGCATCTAGAGGAAGATCCTTCTAGAAGCGGAAGCTTCTATTAGGTCTTCTTACATCCACCTTATTCTATTTTATTGAAAGGTCTTATTAATATTGACCTTTATTACATCCGAATACATTGATCTACCTATGTGCGGGTTAGGAACTTAACACTCTCGATGCTGCACAATTGCGGTATGCATATTCCTTCGACAGTGACTTTGCTCTACTGTTGAGAGAAAGGAGAACGATGATTCTGGGTTCCATAATGAGTAACGCTGTCGAGGTTGATGTAAACATGATGGCATCGAGAAAAATCAAACCGAAGTTCAATCGGGGTGACAAAATACCCCAGGGGGATGCACATCTGTCAACATCATGGTCCTCAAATGACAAATTCGACATGATGATGAAGACCATGGAAAAGTTGATGGAAAGAATGTCCGTGGTAAACAGCCTTGCTGCACGAGAACAAAATGACCCACAACCCAGAAATTAGAATATCTGGAGGGGTCAGATTCCTCAAATCAAGTAGCAAGACCCAGGTGACCAACAAATGAGACCTCCTTTCCAGAACAACTACGTAGATGAGAATTTCGACCAGTCTTTTGAAGATCAGATGCATTTTTGTGATGACAAAAACCCGCGTGTGTTCTTGACAAAGAGCAAGCACGATCGATATATGATCCAAAACGAAGACTTTGCACTAGAAACCGATGATGGTATGATACTCGAAATTGATGATCCGCCGTCTTGGGAGATGGAGGAATTCAAGAAAGGTTATCGGAATGCTATCATGTACTTGCCGAGCCGAAACAAACAAACTCCACAAAGAAGCCTACAGTGGAGACACCTTCCATGAGCTGATCGAGACCAGACAACACAACCAAGGATGTAGCTAAGAAGGAGAAGTTGAAGGAGGAAGTCCCCAAAAAATCTCCAGAGACAGGCTGGGAGACGAGCGAAAAAGAGGTAGAAAAAACGTGTCCCCCTTTCAATTTTGAACACGAAATGGACAAAATTAAAATCTCCATCCCATTCAATGAGATTATTAGAAAGGGAGAGTATCGAGAACAAATCATTAAAATGATGAAAGCGGGAGGGACCCCCAATACTCTGAACGTTCGAGATGACCACCCTGCCATCTTGTTTGGCCTGCGCGTTGAAGAGACGAGCGATGATGAAGATGTCCCCCCTTTCTATGTTAGTCTGAAGTTCCATGATCTGAACTTGCATAATGCCATCCTTGATTCTGGCGCATCACTCAATCTCACGGCAAAGGTGGTCATGGATGAGATGGGTTTAGAAGTCACTAGACCATACAAGGACCTTTTCTCCTCTGATTCGAGGAAATTCAAATGTTTGGGGCTTATCAAAGACCTGGTTGTATCATTGGCTCAAAGGCTCTCCAAGAACATGGTCATGGACATAGTCGTCATAGACATACCCCTGAAGTTCAACATGTTACTTTCGAGATCGTGGGCTGCGAAGTTGAAGGGCATGTTGCAGATGGATATGACTTATGCCACTATCCCTATTTTTGGCCACGATAGAAGGCTGTACAGATAAGTGCTACTGAAATACATGGTAAGAAACAAGACATAGCCCCACAATCATCCTATATACATCGTCGAAACTAAAGTAGGTTTGTCTATATTCTACAAATATTTTAGCTTCGGAGAGGAGGGATCAATGACCATCATGACAACTAACAAGGAAACAGAGCAGGGAATAATAGAGGGTGTTGACCTAGAAGATCGCACAAAAAATGGGGTTTGGAACATGAGTTTTGACGACGTAGTCAACCGAGAAGGAGTTGGGGATGGTATATGGGTGAGCCCCCCTAAATCAAGCACAAAGTTGCATGCATACAAGCTCATGTTTGAATTCACTAACAACATGGCCAAGTATGAAGTGCTAATCTTGGGCTTACAAGTTTTTAAAGAACTAGGCATGTAGAGGATAGCAGTGCACGAAGATTCTGAGATGATCATAAATTAGGTGAAGGGTGTGTATCAGACCAAACACCCCAGACTGCGTGCATACAAAAATCTGGCTTTGGACCTTCTCGAAGGATTTTTGGAGTATGAACTGACTGCTATCCCTAGAGAACAGAATCAGATCGCCAATGTGTTGGCCACCTTGGCCTCAGTTTTCAAGATTCCAATTCTTCCAGATAAAATATATGAAATTGAGGTCAAGCACAGATCGACAATACCCGACAACATCAAACACTGGAAAGTGTTTGATAATGACAAACAGGTGGAAAGGTTCCTCCTCATGAGAGACGAGTTCTCTAACACAAACATTAATGAGGAAGTGACGAATATGAGGGCGTAGATGCGTGTAGTGACGACGGCCCTTTCCAGAACCAGGTGTAGGAAGGGATATAATACAACTGAAAAACAATATTATTCCAAAGGGGTTGGTGCCGCTAGAAAATATGTTTGACGAAAATGATGTGGCTAAGAACCCCAAGATCACTGCAAGTGCAAAAGATGTGGAAGACTGCAAAATCGGGACTGAGGCAGAGCCGAAGATGGTAAAATTATCAAAAACACTTAGTCTAGAGGTTAAGCAGGATTACATAAAACTCATGAAATATTTCTCGGATGTCTTTGTGTGGAGCTACGATGATCTGAAAGTGTATGAAAAAGGTGATCCAACACGTTATTCCTCTCAAGGAAGATCATAAACCTTTCAAACAGAAGCTGAGACAGATAAATCCCATGTTACTGCCACTGATTGAGAAAGAGGTAAAGAAGCTTTTTTATGAAAAAGTCATTGTTTCCTTAAGATTCTCAAAGTGGGTAGCTAACTTAGTACCTGTGATAAATAAAAGAGACGAAATTAGACTGTGCGTAGACTTCCAAAATTTGAATAAGGTGTCTCTCAAAGACCACTACCCCCTTCCAAAAATGGACTACATCTTGCAAAAGGTAGTGGGATCTTAGAAGATGTCCATGCTAGACGGTTTCTCAGGATATAACCAAATCATGGTCCACCCGAACGACAGAGAAAAGATGGCCTTCACCACTCCGTGGGGAATGTTCATGTATGCCAAAATATCGTTCAGCCCGATGAACACTGGTGCCACTTTTTAGAGGGCAATGGGCATCGTATTTGCTGATGATAAGGACAAATTCATCATAATTTACCATGACGACATCACAATGTATTCTACCTCTAACAAAAAACACGTCGAGCACCTGAAGAGGGTTTTCCAAAAGTGCAGAAAGTTCGGCATATCGTTGAATCCAAAGAAATATCATTTCGTGGTGGAAGAAGGCAAGCTACTGGGGCACATAATTTCCAAAGAAGGTATTAAAATAGACCCCAGCAGGGTTGAAGGGATCTTGAATATCGACACCCCGCATAGTAAAAAGGAGGTACAATATTTCCTGGGTAAGGTGAACGTTTTGAGGAGATTTATCCCAAACCTGACGGAAATCATAAAACATATAAATTGTATGCTCAGGAAGGGAAATGATATTATATGGAACCCAGAAGCCAAGACGTCCTTCAAAGATATCAAAGTGGCTTTGACTAAAGCCCCGGTGTTAGCCAACCCAGACTTTACAAAGGATTTCCTCCTTTTTTTTTTTTTTCCTTAGAACACACTATCACTAGAGTATTGTTGCATAAGGACGAAAAATATTTCGAGAAACCCATAGCCTACTTCAGACGGATGATGCGCGACACCCCCCTAAATTATGAAATTATGGAAAAGCAGTTGTATGCCTTAGTAAAATCTTTGAAGGAATTCAGTACATACATATTGCACTCCCATGTCATCGCCTGTGTACCCAACAGTTCAGTAAAGGAAATCCTAACTCAACCTGATCCAAAAGGAAGGAGAGGAAAGTGGATAGCAGTTATCTTAGAATATGACCTTGAGATCAAGCTGTCAAAGATGATCAAGGCTCATGGCCTCTCAAAGTTGATGGTGTAGTCAGAGTGCGATGTTGTAGGTATGAACTTCATTGACGATCTGTCGGAGTGTCCTCAAGAAGAAAATCTGTGCAGATACCTCAATGCTTCATTGATTCACTGTGGTATGCAGACATCATATATGTTTTAGAAAATATCCAAGGCCCTCCAAGTGTGAGAAATACTAAGGAAAGATTCCTCAAGCTTAAGGCGGTTAATTTTTGTGTTTTGGACAATTCACTGTATCAGAAAGATCTTGGAGGAATACTGTTAAGATGTTTGCTGGAAGACGAGGTGAAATGGGCCATACAAGAGTTTCATAGAGGTGACTCCGGGGGGCACCACTATTGGAATACCACCACGCACAAGATTCTAAGGGATGGTAATTACTGGCCGACGATTTTTTCTGATGTATATAAAGAGGTCTCCAGCTGCCATGAGTGCCATATTTTCAATGGGAGAAGAATGCTATAGCCTCTACCGTTATAGCCAGTCTCAGTCGAAGCACCTTTCATGTAGTGGGGCCTAGATTTCATAGGAAAGATAAACCCACCATCCTCCACCCAGCATAAATGGATTCTCATGGCCACCGGTTATTTTAATAAGTGGATTGAGGCAGTCCACACAAAGAAATCCATCGACACGGTCATCATATAGTTCTTGGAGACAAACATTTTGTCAAGTTTCAGGTGTCCTATTAATATCATAACAGATAATGCGGCCGTGTTCAAGTCTAAAAGGATGGACAAGTTCTGTCAGGATTATAACATAACCTTGGGGCATTTCATGACATATTATCCATAGGGAAATGAGTTAGCAGAATACTTGAATAAGAGCTTGACTAGAATCATCAAAAGGATCTTGCAAGACAACAAGAGATGCTGGCATAAGAAGCTTATCTACGCGTTGTGGGCAGATCAGATTACCACAAAAAATTCCATATCAATGTCACCTTTTCAGATCGTTTACGGCATAGACGTGATCTTCCCTACTGCACTGGGACCACCTGTTAGGAAAATGTTGCAAGAGTAGGAGGCCGAGCCAAATGATGCACAAAGGAGGATAAACTAGCTTATTCACACACAACAGGCGAGGGAGAAAGTGTATAACCGATCTCAACTCCATCAGGAGAGGATAAAAAAAGCTTTTGACAAACATTCCAAGAAGGAAGATCTTCAGGTGGGATATCTAGTGCTGAGATGGGACATGAGAAATGAAGATAAAGGAAAACACGAAAAGTTCGATCACCTTTGGACGGGGCCATACAAAATCGACACGTATTGTGGAGACAATGCTTATTTCCTAAAAGGAGTGGATGGAGAGTGTCTTGGTTGGGGGCTTGTAAAATACATGTTCCTCAAATGTTACCTGATGAAATAAATTTCGTTTAAGTCATTTGTCATTGTAAATAGTCGTTTAAATTGCGTCGAGTCAGTAGGTCAACAGTGAATTGAAGCCCGAAGTGAAGACCCTAAGTTTATGTTGAAGTCTTAGAAGTTTTGTCATCGAGTCTAGTTTGTTTTTTTCGTTTGTCGTTTATACTACTTAGTGTCTATATGTCGAATAAATCCCAATGGTTAGGCATCTGGTCTACTTTTATTTGCTACCTCATAGGGAGGATAGCATCCCCATTGGAGCCAGCTGTTAGCGCCACCATTTTAATTTCCATTTAAAGCCGGTTTTGAGTCATGTAATGATTCATTTTACCAAACATGTGAAGTCAGGTACGTAACACCATGAGGCTGAATTCAACAAATGGTCAGTTGGCCCTTGGAAATGGGAAAGGGTGTCAGAGTCGAAAACTGTATATGTGGTATGAGCATGTCTTTTCCCAAAAGGTTGAATCCCGTTAAGAAGCCAATATCTACGTACCTCGGTCGAGTCAAGTGGTTAATAAAGGTATCTTTGGCAAGTGCCACAGTTATTATCAGTTCACCATGAAGGCCGAGGGAATGAAAAATCGCAGTGTTCATATTATACATGCACAACAAACTCTATCACCTGCATTCCACGCGTGGGGATTTTCCATGAACAGCCTGAAATTTGACTTGAAACATATCGTCGCCATAATTTCATTGGTTTCCAACATGTTTTCATCTCTTGGTCGATTCGTTATAAATATCAGATGCTCAGTGTGTCCTCCAGTCATAGAACTAGGCCTAAGCTCTTTTCACAGTTTCCCTTTTCCAATTCAGTTGGTTCAGAACCGCCCCCGGGTGCATTCAATCAAAATGTTGTGTGAAGAGTATACGTTGGTCGCGCCATGGTGGATTCTCAAAGCATAGGGAAGGGGGCACGGAGTGGCAGAACTGTGAGGTATGAACCTCAAAGAGATTGGAATTCGTTTGCACCTGTGGCGACCATTCCCAAAGACATGGAAGAAACCATTCTTTCACCTATAGAAGAGACCAGATCAAGTCATGGAACAACCGAAACAAAGGGATTCATATAGGAGAGGGAGATGGAAAGAGCCTCCTCCTCCAAACAACAGCTACCTCAGAGGAGGGGCAGGCCAAGAAAGAACGAGGAGATCATGAAGGCTAAAATTCAAGAAGGATCGCGTGTCATATTGGCAGTTGGAGGACTACTCAGACACGTCACCTAGCTAGAACCTAGCAGGAAACCGAGCCGGGAATGCAAGATCAGAAAAAGGAAATTTGAAGCTGCGGGAATGAATGAGGAAATTCCATACCAGCAGCTGAAGCAAGAAAAGCTGGCTATTGCCAAGCTTTATTAGGAGAATAGGGAATTAAAGTGACAGCTAGCGACAAAGACCGCGGAAGCATCTGCTACAAAGAGTCACAGAGGGAACATGGCATGGCTGAAAGGGAAGCTTAGAGAGGCAGAGAAAGTTATTGTCTATATGCAAGAGGCATAAAGGTTGGAAGAATAAAATCACACAGAGTGTCCCAGAGAATGAGGAGCGACCGAACAGGAAATCTGCGTGGCTCTTTCCAGCGCACAAAAAGAGAAAGTTTAACAGGCGACATTCTTCTTCATGGTAGTTTTGAGTGATACACGTCCTCTAAAGCATCTTACCATTTTGATAACGGTCACCAGAATCGAACAACTGTTTGCTACGCACAACTCTCCAACAAATAGGCACATAACAGAAGACAAAACCAACATTGCAGACAACAAGTTTTGATAGGCACCTGTTCGTTAGGATACCTGATCAAGAGATTCAATGACACATTTTTCCCTACATTGGATTCTAATCGACGATCAGGCCCCATGGAAAACCTGAAGGTAGTCGTCAGTAGATATGTGTGATTGTTGCCTACTTTTGGATAGTTCCATGTGAAGAGTCTCTGACGCATGTGGCATGGTTTTTTCTAGTTTAGGGTTAGCAGTTAGAAAGAAGGGCAGTCTAAGCGGCGCCCTCGCTTATATATTTCATCTTTTCGATGTAAGCTAGGTGGGTTGGTGATTTTGAGAAAATGACTACTATTGTATGCAATCTGAGTTTTTGACCGAAATTTAATGCAAAGGTCCTGTGATTTGATGAAAATATTCTAGTTGTGATAATCAGATGTATTGTGTCTCTTTCTTTTCTTATGGGTTTCCTGTTACCTTTTATTTCACATCTCATACTGTCTATTTTGGAATGAAATTTCAAACCTGTGGATTTTTTGTACAACGCCCCTTGTTCGCACCACTTAGACAAAACATTTTCCTCTCAAGCTAACTCCAAATTCGTCCACAACAACACTCTTGAGTTACTTTCTGTGTTTTTTTTCTCTCCCACCACACTTTACGATTTACACTAAAGGTTGTTTCTCGCCTAGCCTTCTCCTCTCGAATCCAGTCACTGATTCATTTGTTTCGTCTCTTCCTCAGATCGACCCCATATCCCAAGTTTTAATTTTCTGCGCCAATATAACCAGAAACCTTTTTACCATAGATGTTAAATCTAGCCACTATTTTCATATTCATATTCTACGCGAAGATCGTGCCATTTTTGAGAGAGCCCTCTCCAGATCTGAAAGGCTAGTTTTAGGTCTCAAAGTTGGTTGAAAAAGTTACCTTTGTCATTTTTTTATTAGAAAAATATATTTACGGAGTGCTAACACACCCAGTGTTGGATACATCCACTAGAGAAATTTCCAGGTCCTTCTTTTGTTATTATCCAACAAATGAAGGGATACAACCTACAACACATCCACTGTAACTTCCTCTTCTTTCTCTCATAGTATCCTCACTCATAATACAATATTCACAATAATAAATATCTGCAATACATTTCCCTCATAAAAGAGGGCTTCCTTCTAGGGAAAAAAACCCTAACATAACTTCTACCGTCATATCTATGACCTTATAATGAACAGTCCATATTTACTATGAAATTACAATATACATTTACAAGGAAATTTTTTCTTTGGGGAATTCACCCTCGAACCCCCGTCGGGGGACCACTTTCCCTTGAAACCCCTAGCTAGGGGGATGGCCCTCCCAGACCTTGTAGGAGGGGAAAGCCCCCCCTGCACTCCCCTGCGTGGAGGAATTTACATTCTCCATGGGTGTAAAGTCTTGATGGGGTATTAAACGGTTGAAAACAAATGCCTCTGAATTAGGAAGATAATCCGCCTCCACAACCAATAGTTGATCTGATCAATACTTTCAACATCGATTCATAACCTGATGATGCATATGTAGATTTGGATGAAGAAAAAGATCAATGATATCATCGTCATCATCATCACGATAATCATTGTCATTGTTTCCATTTCCATCACCATAATCAACATTTGTCATCATTGTCATCATCATTATTTTCGTGGTTGTCATCATCATCATTGTCATTATAGCCATTGTCAGATCATCATGATCATGATCATGATCATCATTTCCATCATCATTGTCTTCCATTGTCATAATATTTGTCATCCTCATTGTGAACGTCATCGCACCATTGCCATTTTCATATTCATTTTCATTGTCATCACCATTTTCATTTCCATCATCATCATCATCTTCCATTTCCATAATCACCATCATCGTCATCATGGTCATCATCATCGTCATTGTCATCATCATCATCATTGTCATCATCATCGTCATCGGCATTAACAATGCAAAATTGACCAATGCCAATGGTCATGTCGACTACTCCTACAAGTAAAAAACATAGTCATGATATTTGTATTAATGAAACATTGTGCATATGAATAATAAAAACTTATAAGCATGTCCTTCTAATGCTTCATGTTTTTTTAGTGGATGCCCCCGTAATGCAACAATGTTCACTGGTACGTCGTACTACTAGAAGTAGTACAATGGTGGATATGATGCATAGTCATGGAGGAATACCATAAGAGGGTCCAAAAACTGAAGGGGATGAAGACCAATGTATGTATGATGATTTACTAAATAATTTTATGAAAACTAAGAAATATAAATTAAACAAGTGATTGTAAAAAATTTTAGGAAAATATTTATTTATATTATAAATTATTAGTTGTGTAGTTTTTGTTTAAATTAATACACATTATTGGGTATGGGGAATTGAGAGTGATATGAGGGGGGGGATTGTCAAATGAGCTTCCACCTTCACATGGTTGGCTCTATTTAGTAGAGAATAAATTATTCTTGAAACCAAGAGGAGATCATTAAGGTATTACTATTATTCACTTAAGGATATTGTTTTTAGAGATTATTGAATGTAAATATTTGAGGTGGCATTGTCATCGTTATCATGAACAATATTTTCATCACCATTGTCATTGTCATCATCAATATCGTCAATGCCATCATCATTTTCTTCCATTGTCATTACCATCGTCATAATCATATTGTCATCATCATCATCATTTTCATTGTGATCATCATCATTGTCACTATCATCATCATAATGAAGGTCAACATTGCCATATTTGTCATCATATTACATTTTCATCATCATCTTGATCGATATTTTCATCGTCATTATCATCATCATCATTATTGCAATCGTCATTGTCACTGTCATCATCATTGTCATTGTCAACATCAAGATCGTCAATGCCATCATCATTTTTTTCCTGCATTGTCACTATCATCATCGTGTTCATCACCATATTTGTCAACATCAGCATGATCATTGTCATTATCATTTTCATCATGATTTTCATTGTCATCGTCATGATCATTATTTTCATCATCACCATTGTAGTTGTCATTGTCATCATCATCATTGATGATGACATCCCTAATCCCTGTAACTACTTTACATAATATTACAATGACCATTTATATCGTTCCCAATTCACTAACTTACAAAACCTTATTATCCTAAGAACTTATATCTATAACACCTAATTGCTAACATTGATAACTCATAAGTCCATTAACCCCTTACACCTAGTTAACCCCCAAAATTGTTAACACCTAACCCTTTACCCATAAACCCTATAACCACAACAACTTTAATATAAATTGCATTATATATAAAACCTTAATATAAATTGTATTATATATAAAATTTTATTATAAACTATATTATATATTTGTTATATATTACAAATTCTATTATATAATATAAATTGTATAATATATTTGTTATATTATATGATTTTTTAATAATATTGTTGGACATTTATTGGGATGAATCGTCATCTAATTTAGGTTTCCAACAAAACCCTGCAAACCATTGGCCCTTCTGGAGGCCAGAAGGAAACACTGCACATAGAGTGCACAATGCAGTCTCACTTGAGATTGCTTATGGGTGACTACATGACCTAGATGTCTTCAATATTGGAAGGGAATTTATTTTGGGGATGAGGGAAATTCTTTCTACTTCAAAACATATTAGATATATTATTCTAATGCATCATTACATCGATTTTACCATTCTGTAGTCAG
>JASDQU010502711.1:24469-39523 GCA_032191745.1 Picea mariana | reverse complement strand
TATTACTATTATTCACTTAAGGATATTGTTTTTAGAGATTATTGAATGTAAATATTTGAGGTGGCATTGTCATCGTTATCATGAACAATATTTTCATCACCATTGTCATTGTCATCATCAATATCGTCAATGCCATCATCATTTTCTTCCATTGTCATTACCATCGTCATAATCATATTGTCATCATCATCATCATTTTCATTGTGATCATCATCATTGTCACTATCATCATCATAATGAAGGTCAACATTGCCATATTTGTCATCATATTACATTTTCATCATCATCTTGATCGATATTTTCATCGTCATTATCATCATCATCATTATTGCAATCGTCATTGTCACTGTCATCATCATTGTCATTGTCAACATCAAGATCGTCAATGCCATCATCATTTTTTTCCTGCATTGTCACTATCATCATCGTGTTCATCACCATATTTGTCAACATCAGCATGATCATTGTCATTATCATTTTCATCATGATTTTCATTGTCATCGTCATGATCATTATTTTCATCATCACCATTGTAGTTGTCATTGTCATCATCATCATTGATGATGACATCCCTAATCCCTGTAACTACTTTACATAATATTACAATGACCATTTATATCGTTCCCAATTCACTAACTTACAAAACCTTATTATCCTAAGAACTTATATCTATAACACCTAATTGCTAACATTGATAACTCATAAGTCCATTAACCCCTTACACCTAGTTAACCCCCAAAATTGTTAACACCTAACCCTTTACCCATAAACCCTATAACCACAACAACTTTAATATAAATTGCATTATATATAAAACCTTAATATAAATTGTATTATATATAAAATTTTATTATAAACTATATTATATATTTGTTATATATTACAAATTCTATTATATAATATAAATTGTATAATATATTTGTTATATTATATGATTTTTTAATAATATTGTTGGACATTTATTGGGATGAATCGTCATCTAATTTAGGTTTCCAACAAAACCCTGCAAACCATTGGCCCTTCTGGAGGCCAGAAGGAAACACTGCACATAGAGTGCACAATGCAGTCTCACTTGAGATTGCTTATGGGTGACTACATGACCTAGATGTCTTCAATATTGGAAGGGAATTTATTTTGGGGATGAGGGAAATTCTTTCTACTTCAAAACATATTAGATATATTATTCTAATGCATCATTACATCGATTTTACCATTCTGTAGTCAGTTACATTCATTTAATATTTATTTTGTAGTAAATATCCCGACTATTCTATTGCGCGCTGCATTTTACTATTAACATATTAATCCATTCATAACCAAACAATAGCAAGAAATAAGATAAAAATTCCACACAGAGACACAAGTTTACCATGGTTCACCCCCTGGGTTACATCCACAAATATTTGGTTGTCTTCGCTCTTTTATTATTCTTCATCAAAGTTTATAATGTTGCGCACATTAGAGTTGAGGCTCACAAGATCGCACTAAGCTCCACAACTTGCGACCTTACCCTTGATTACAATACATATCTCTGTCTCTATTCTCATATTTCTATCACAAATATCAATCTATCAGCGTCTAAGATCATCATCAAAATTATGTCCCTCCACTATATCACTACCATCTCTTTCTATTACAAAAGTGATTAATTACCTAGTAGAAAAATGACCAAAAACCTAACCCACTAAACCTAGGTGGATTAGGTTTTTCCACTTTCTAACTCCCTGAGCATGGCTGGTCCAAAATCCAATCATTTTCCTTGTTGATCTGCATCTTCCTTCCTTCCTTCCTTTGAATTTCCTTCTTTCCCGATGCTGATTTTACCTGTTTTTCGGTGCATGCTCATTTTATGGTCCATTTCCTAACCGCCTTCATTAATTACAACGCTTTTCCCAAAATTGCTTGTGCCAACAGGCCCCCAACAATCACCTTTAGCTTGTCCCGAGCCACTCAAATAGTGTGTTCTTCTTGTATTGACTTCTCAAGCACATGAAACATGATTGATATTTATTCAAATTGATATTTTACTTGTGCGCTTCTTTTTGCTACAGTCTCTACAATCTACACAATAATGTGCTCCTTCAACAGTTCTTCACTGTCTGATCCAACTTGTTCAATATGACCTTTTTCTGCATCAATCTCAGTAAGCATTTTCTCTGCACCTTCTTATAGTGGTTCCAATTGAGCTGGCCTTGATTTCTTATCTTCTTGTATATCCTTCAACTCTGCCTGCAAATTATTCATTTCTTGCACACTCCTCAATATGTTTGGTATTGTCATCCTTTTATGATTTTTCTTTAGTTCTTGCATCACAATATTTATACCTTATTATTTCTATTCTAATTCATGTGGTTTGTCATCCTCCTGAATATTTGTCGATAACTGCACACTCTTATTATTCAACTTTGTGATTTCCTGAATTATTAGCACAATGCTTTTCGTATGACTTGTATCCTCCTACTCCCTTTGTGTCCTTACTTCTGGTGGAGTAGACGGTACTAAGAGGTCTATCAACTATGAAATGTGGGCTCTTTAAGCCTCCATAGCTTGTGATATTTTCTCAATTTTACCCTGTATGGGTATATTCTCCCCTTGTGTGCTATCAACAATAGTTTTGAACACTTCTTCAACTTGTTGCTCTAATATTTCAGTTCATTTCTTTGTTTCTTCCCTTTCGAATTGCACCTGGTTAAGTGTCATCTCTATTGGGCCCTTCATTTTGTTGATAGAATTTGTGCAAGGAGTGCTACACTCCCAATTTTGGCAAATAGAAGTTGTGCAAGTCACATAGGAGCTAGATAGGAAAGGAAGAAAGAAACCGGAAATGGTTGGAAGGACAATGCAACACCAACATGAAGAAAGAAGCTACAACAAAACAAGAAAAGAAAGCATGCAAAGTCTCAAACCTGAAGATCCAAATTGGCTTATATATACAGGATGAATATGACTGTAAAGGGTTCAAATAGTTGTTTAGATGTTTGTTATAATGGGTTCGAGTTCTTTGTTATTGTCCATTTTGGGTAAAGGTTAGATAGACTTCTAGAGTCTGGGTTTTGGAACCAGACCATGGATGTAAATGAGTCATGTCCTGTTGTAATAGTGAAATAGCAAGGGTTTTGGGATAACCTTGTCTCTTAGTACTAGAGTATTTTTGTTAAGCTTTGGCATGCCCGAGCTATGTATGTAACTCAATCGAGTCATGTAATTGAGAAGAACCATGCGTTGTTAATACAATGAAAGACCCAAATTTTGAAATATTGTCTCTCTTTATATTCATATTATCTTGAATGTTACTCCGTATTATCTTTATGTCATATTTTCTTAATTGGATATAGCTTCTTTATGAATGCAAGTAAACTTTGTTTTCTTTAATTTGGGTTAGGAATGTTTAGACAGTTTCGAGTTTAATCTATCTTGTGCAAGAATAACAATGATATTGAGACTGTATGGATTTGTCTAAGTATTCTTCTCACCCTTCCCTATTTTCCTTGTCTTGGTTGTGCTTCGAGTGATACTTCTTCGCTTCAAGGAAGATGAAAATGCCAACGCTCTAGACTACTTCGGTACCTTTTGTTGGTAACCTAAGAAGGAACCTGTTTTGATCAATTCTGTACTAACAAAATGGTTCCGTTGAGGGGACCTATTCATAAGGGAACCTGTAGGGAGAGAAATTGTGACACCCTCATATGGAAAGAAGCAGAGTAGCGAGGTAAATCTGTGAAATATACAAGAGAGGTTGTATTTTATTCAGAAAGATCAAACGACCAGTACAAGATATTCTTGGTTAAATTTCTGGAAGAACTATTCAATTGGATAGATAGGCTCCAAGAAGCTTCAAAATTCCAAGAACGAGTCAAGAAGACTTTTACTTGTGATACAAAAAATATTTCAACGCTTCATCGGCTAGATCACCTGATCACGTGAGAAGTTGATTTCTGGGTCAATACAACTCTAGAAGGATACATTATCGAGTTTACAACTGAGAATCACCAGTATTTTTCAAGGGAAGAAGCATATTTCAATAAATACAAATGGGGAAGACTAGTGAGAGAAATTCCCCTATGGATTAAGGTATTCGTGATGGAGGAGGGGATGTTGACTATCTCCCCGACTGAGATGATAGCCTAAACACCCACACTTGGGGTGGGGTGAATTTGGGGTGGGATCATGGCTTGAGAAAGGGGAGAGGGTTCTTTGATAAATGGGGGAGTGAAAATGGATGCAAGGAATGAGCGAGCCTTGAAAAGAGCTGCCATAGTTGAGAAGTGGTGGCGCGGTAAGATAAAGAAAGCAGTAAAGACATTCGAGGTGTTGAGGAAAGAAATCAGGCCAAGAGAAGTGGATGAAGGAAAGGAGGAAGAGTTGAGGAAGATGAGAATATAGGAAGGACTGGCCAGTCAAATAATAAGCGAGAGAGGAGCGCAGAGAGAAATAAGTTCCCAAGAGGGTGGACAAGAAGAAGAATGTGTAGAAGTAAGAGAAGATCAAGTCGGCATGGATCTTGCAGAAGAAAGAGAAGATTTAGCTCCGATACTAGGAAATATTGGGAGCCTGACCAAAGAGACCACTCCAGAGGATGAGAACAAGACCCCCCAAATCAAATAAACCCTCCCAGAAGCCAATGGAACCAGCCTCGAATCACCCGTCCCCCAAGCGTCTTCTATACCAATGGTAAATTCTATACTACATTCTTATGCTATTCCTATTTCAATTTAGTTAGTTAGTCAGTCACAACCGATGAGCAAAAATAATGGAAGGATATTGGGATCCCCTCGTATATCACAACCAAGACCATTAGGCTTTATGTTGATAGGAGAAGTAAGATCAACAATGGTTGGAAATGTGGGAGGCTCGATCGCTCGATACCCATATGTTTTGGGTAAAGGAGATGAGGATGTTGAGAAGCATTGGTTTCTAGATGCAAATAAACTGGTTGAATTTCAGACTACCTTGAAAGGTCATTCTCTCAAATGGTATATGAAGGATATTGAGCCAGGAGGAGTGAAAGGATAGGCATTCACACTTGGTGAAATTCGGACAAAGTTCATAATAGAGTTTAAGCTACTGCAGTCAGAACAACAAGCTCTATTTGATTTGCATGAAATTCAATAGAGGGAAGGAGAATCGTCTTGGGAATATAGTCAGAAGTTTAAGGATGCCATTGGGAGGATAACTTATCCAATTCATGAAGATCACCAGAGAGAGTTGTATATCCAGGGATTGCTACCGCTGAATCAAATTCCGTTAACACAAAAACAGATAGCCTCCTTGATAGATGCCTTGGAACAATCAATGAAGATTGAAGCCATGGTAAGATATTTGAGAAGCCTAAGGGTGACCATAACCCCAGTGGATGCAAATTTGGCTCAAATACAAGGAAAAATATCGGTACTAACAGAGAATATTCAAGAATTGATGATACCCAAACCAAGACGATCTCAAGTCTGGTGTACCAGATGCTACACAGAGGGGCATCGGGCGAACAAATTTCCATGTATGAGGGGAATAGGACCTCCTCAAAATCCGATGGGAACCTCATTAGGACCCACATGAGGAGTTTCACAAGTATCTGTGAATTTACCATTCCATACCCCAACCTCGTATCATTCCTTTCTAGGAAATCAAGCATCACAGTTAGCTGAGTATTGAGAGATATTTTGAATTCATGGGCATGCACCAAGGAAGTGCCCTATTATTTAGAAGTATTTTACCGTACCAAATAGCGTACATTATGATTTCTTTACATCTACCATGCATGCTACGAATCAGTGTAGAGCGTTTGATGCACTTGCGGGAAGATTGGATAGAACATAATTAAGGGTGAATGAAACCCCTAAAGGACTAGGAAGAGGTAGAAGAGGTGGAGCTGAAGGAGAATTCAGAGGAGGAAGAACTGAGGGAAGAGGACCAATTAGATGCTACAACTGTGATGAGCAAGGTCACATGGCTAGGGATTGTCCTCACCCGAGACGACCATGGTTCTCTCACTGTAGAACCAATGGACACGCAACTAAAGACTGTCTAGATATAATTGTGAAATGGGAATATCAGGCACGTCAATGAGGAAAAAAATTCATCGGCTCAGAGATAAAGAGGGAAGTCAAGGGAAAACTACCCAATATTAATATCATTACTCGCGGAGGAGCCAAGACTGGTGCATATGCTGATAATCTTCCTAAAATCTAGAATGCAACACCCAAGGAGGACATGTATGACCCTCTGAAATAGAAGCTATTATTTAAAGATGCAATAGAATTATTCCAGAGTATCTCTCGCCATGAAATAGAATAAAATCCCCCTCATCCCACCATTTATCCTAATATTGTGCAATTCCCTACCTCATCCCTACACCCCAAAACCTTGTAATCCCAATGAGACAACTTGAGCAGTCACAAAATGTAGTCAACCTTTGGTTTTAGTTATTTTCTGATATTCTTGGTAATGACCAACTAACATAGAAGTTGTGCAATGCATTATATCTATTCCTAGGAATAGAGGAATCCCTGGAAGCTAGAATAATGACTAATATTCTTGAGAAGAACACTCAGAGAGTGAAAATAAGGAAAATACAGATTGGGAAAGAGTTTAGACTAAACTCCCAACTAGATGAGTTTGATATTAAGGATGTTATGTTAGAACTAGGATTTGATGTTAACATATTTCCTAAAAATACTTGGGAAGCTTTAGGGAAACCTCAATTGACATATTCCCCAATCCAATTGAGAATGGCCAATCAATATTGTATTTGACGAATAGGGAGGATGGAAAATGTGGAGATAGATGTTGTAGGAGTAAATACTATCATTGTTTTTGAGGTGATCAAAATCATAGGGGATAAGGACCATGATCCTGCACTACTTGGTATTGATTGGGATTATGATAACTATGTTGTTATTGACTTGAAGAGGGATACTATGAAATTTGATGCAGACGAAATAAAAGTAGTTCATCCCTTGGATCCATATGTAGGCCCTTGGTACACGGAGACAACAGACAAAAATATGAAGGAGAGGATCTAGATCAGATATATGCCGTAACAAAAGGGAAGAGAGAAAACTACATCAATCTTATGGCCAATGGATCAGTAATTTGGAGGATCATACAATCAGTGGATGGAGATTCAGAACTAGCATTTGCCACTTGGAAATAGGGTGCATATGAAATATTTTCAAGATGATGCAAAATTCTCAGAGCAACACGATGGGTTGGAACCGAGGTCAGAGAACATCCGACATACAATGGTACCTTAGACCTTGACATCTTTCTAGTTAGCATGGAAGAAAAGATAACAAAATATCAAAGGATCGTAGTGCTGGACTTAGTCTTGGAAGACACCCTTGCTAGGTGGTGGGATAGTCACAAAGAAGTAATTAAGAGCTGGGAGGATGCGAAGCAGGCTATCCAATGTAGATTTCAAGATACATACCAAATGAAATCAGAGATGGAGATGGATTTTCAAGTTGTGCAACTGTTCAATGGATAGTCTAATCCTAAAACACATATCGAACAATGCATAAGACAGTGGCAAGTTGTAGAAGTACCATCTCACTTGTGGGTTCACGTATTTACCCATTCTCTAGGTCTAATATTCAAATCCTAGAACATTCATGAAGAGACCAGAAGGCAGACCAAAAGTTGGAAAACTTTAGCAGACCAATTTTGTAAGGACTTCTCTTTCACATGTAAGTACCCTGGGCTTAAGATAGTCCTGCAAAGAATTAAAAAAATGTTTTTTACCGATGTTTGTAAACAGAAATCAGATCCACTGTTATGTTCCAATCATAGTCAAGTGCTTCAGTCTAACCTTCACTTGGAAATGAGCAAGACACCCATAGAATTTTATAAAGTCGAGAAGGATTTGGAAAACCCTAATGATTTAGAAGAATTAAGAAATTTAGCCATTAAGGAAACAAAAGGAAGTAGAGAAATACAGAACATGCTACCCAATCATATTGATATCTCTTATAACCATCCATTGAAGTTGTGAAAATTCAACATAGGAATTATCGAGCAACCCAAGATAGTTGTCGTAGGAGATTACTGGGATGAGAAAACTAGCTAGGAAATACATAGTCTATTGTGAGAGTATGAGGACCTATTCCCAAAGACATTTTCAGATCTAAAAGGGATAAAAGGGGCTATGGGAGAGATGAAATTTGATCTAAAACCATGATCAAAATATGTAAGTCATAAACCCAGGGTGAAAGATAAGGTTAAGAGGGAAATAGAAAAGATGCTTGAGGCTGTACTTATTTTTTCGGTTGAAGAAGCAGAGTGGGTTAGCCCCATATTCATCTAGAGAAAGAAAGGTACATGGGAAATTAGGGTATGTGTAGACTATAGAATCCTTAATTCTGCTTGTGTACATGACCCTTTTTCCACACCTTTTACTGACAAGGTGCTAGAACAGGTTGCAGAGAAAGAGTCTTACTCATTTATGGATGGATTTTTGGGGTATCACCAAGTGAGAATTACCGAAGAAGACAAAAAGAAGACCACATTCATTACATAATGAGGGTCATTTTCATATAATGTGATGCCCTTCGGTCTAAAGAACACCCCTGCAGTTTTTTCCCAGATTGTAATAGCAACCTTCTGAGAATTTATTCACAAATTTATAGAAGTTTATATGAATGACTGGATGATGTACAGTTTGTTGAAAGAAAATGTAGCACTACTATGGCTGATGTGTGCTCAGTGTAGGAAACTCTAGATAAATTTAAACCTCAGAAAGTGTATCTTTTGTGTTCCACATGGAAATTTGTTAGGCCACATAGTATGTCAAGAAGAAGTGTTTGTAGACCCAGCCAAAGTTGTGGTAATTTTGAATATGCCACAACCTACGAGCGCTGAAAAATTGCTCTCAATGCTAGATCACATAGGTTACTATCACAAGTTCATCAGAAGGTATGCGAATATTACTGCACCCCAACTAAAGAAGTCTGAATTATTCCAGTGGACACTAGAGTGTGATTGAGCATTTGACATCCTGAAGGAAAATCTCAGCACAACACCTATTTTGATATTTCCAAATTGGGAAAAGGAATTTCATGTGTACATGGATGCATTGGGTATTGCCTTGGGAGCCATCTTAGTGCAACTAGGAAATGGAAATACGGATCATACCATCCATTTTTCTAGCAAGAAGCTGTCACAAGTTGAACACAACTATACAACCATAGAAAGGAAGGGTTTTCCTATGATTCATGCTCTACAAAAGTTTAGACATTACTTGTTAGGATCTCATTTTAAATTTTTTACTGATCATTCTATGTTAAAATATCTAGTTAACAGGCCTGTCTTCGAAGGATGAATTTGCCAATGGTTGTTACTATTTTAGGAATTTTCATTTGAGGTGATAATCAAACTTGGAAGATGTAACGTGGGTCCCAATCACTTGTCCATATTGGAGTCAGGGGAGAGTGGTGGAGAAATCGATGATCAAATCCTAGATGAAAACTTGTTCCGAGTTGAGGTTGTACTAGAATACCTGGAAGACATAATAGTTTTCTTGAGTACAGGGGCCTTCCCATAAACGTACTCTACAACTCAGAAACACTATATGGTGGTTTGAGTAGTAGGATATCAATTGATCACGGGGAAATTTCATAAGATGGGCCTAAACAATATCCTCAAGAGGTGCATTTTGGACCATGAAATACAAGATATCCTGTGGGAGTGCCACAATGGAGTTGTAGGATGCCATGTCATAGTAAAATCCACTCTACAGAAGGTCCTCTATGTCAGATTATGGTGGGCCACACTCTTCAAATATGCAAAGGAGTATGCTAGATCTTGCAATGTATTTCAGAGAGTAGGTAATCCATCACTACAAGACAAATTGCCTCTTCAGCCGGTTCGATCTCTGCTGAAACAAATGTTCAAAATTTTTCGACTGATACTGCTACTTGGTTTATCTTTGAAAACATTATCACTCGGTTTGGATGTCCTAGGAGTTTGACCAGTGATCAGGGTGGTCATTTTATCAGTAGTACTATAGAAAATCTTACTATAGAGTTCCTAATCCAACATCATAAAAGAAACCCCTACCATCCACAAGCTAATGGTACGGTGGGGGCGTTTAAGAAGATTCTAGAAATTGGTTTAATGAAGGTTTGTTGTGTAAACAGGGAATATTGGGATGACCGAGTCCCAACAATTTTGTGGGCTTACAGGACGACCAAGAAGAAACTTGACGAGTGTACTCCTTTTCAACTAGTCTATGGGAAAGAGGTTGTTGTACCTGCAGAATTCATTACCCCTATTCTCTACATCACATAGGTTACACATATGTCAAAGGATGAATCAATTCCATAAAGGGTTATGGAATTGCAAAAACTTGATGAGACCAGGTTTTTAGCAGAATTTCACCAAATAGTTGAGAAAGACAAGAAAAAGGCCTGGCACGATAGACATATTAAGACCAAAACATTTGCGCAAGGATATAAGGTCCTACTTTATGATAGTAGATACCAGAAACATCCAGGTAAGTTGCGCATGCATTAGTTGGGCCCATTTATAGTTGCAGAGATTTGACACTCTAGTGCAGTTAGACTAGCACAACTGGATGGTATACTTCGACCAGGATGGGTGAATGGCGCTCGCCTGAAGCCCTATATTTCTCAAGACTGAGCTAAAGGGATGTTTCTCCCGTCCAAAGGAGCATGTATAGTAGTTATATTTGAATTTCTGTAATTTATTTAAATTCAGTTAATAAATTCGGAATGTGCATTATTGCACCGTGACATGTATTTAGTTTTTTCAGTCTAAGCATTACTTTGGTGCAGAACTGATTACTCAGCAACACATGATCATAAGAGTTGTGAGTACATTAAATGTAGTCATTAAATATGATGGGGACCCCATTGTGGTCGGAGGGAGAGAAAATCTGAATCCCAGTCCATGTGCCACACGCACCATGTCCAATCATATCCTTTATGATTACTACAGTAATCTGTCTAAATTCTGTTAAGCCATAAAGAAATGATACACAAATATGCCAGTGGTATTCACACTAGTATTCTCAACTGTTCAAATAGTAATGCTTGAGGCTGACCACGTTCGTATCCACTTTTTTAGTAAATGCCAAAATCCCCCATAGATTTACCAAATTAAACACTCATGTTGGACAACTCAGCTCTAGGTTGTGTCTATAGCATTAATCATGAGTGGCCTTAGGATTAATGAGAAAACCCACCAACTAGCCCGAGTATAAGGCTGGTGAAATTAGCATAAGACTTATTGTTTGCTAATTTGTGTTTGATATTTCTAAACTCTCGTAGCTCTTGCAAAATTCCCTCAGTCGCGACCCCGAGCCTAGTACAGTCGTTCTAAGTCTCTTATCAGTTTAGAGAAAGGATGATGAGAGATACAAAAAGTCGTAGTTCAGTCTCCAAAGAAGTAGTTCCAGATGAGCTGTGTGATCCCCGAGTTGAGGTCGTGGGTGACCTCAAAGGAAAGGTCAAGCAAGTGAATCTCCTTGACCTTGACCTGACAGACTAGGTATTATTCCCATAGATGAACATTGACATGTTCTAGAATGTGTCTCCATATGATATGGGAGGGAAGTAGTTCATGTCAAAGCCAAAGTTTATCAAATCTATTCAACTCTAGTATTATGAATCTCCAAGACTTGCCAGTTTTCGACACTAATGGTGAGTTTGCACAGTGTAAAAATTTCCTTATCAACCAAGTACATGAGAAGAGATTTGGCTCGATCGAAATTATCCAATTCATGTAATGGATCTCAATCAAATCATGGGCCTATCCATCGAAAGTGAGGATGTATCAAAAGAGTTCCAAGACCCTATTTAGCATGGGAAGAAAAAGGGAGAATCCATTTTGTATGAAAGGTTTCATACACAGAGAGGGGGATGCAAAAATAAGAATGACCCAATTCTCCAAAATATGGTCAGAACAACTTGCTATGTGATTGCTAGCAAGGTGATGCGGTCATATTACAAGGGTGGGTGCACATTGGATGCCTTGTCAGTGGCGTATTTTTGTGCCAATGGAGTAGTATTCAACTGGTCTAGCTATCTACTAGAAGAACTCCTGGTAGCATGTGAGGAAGCTCAGGATAAGAGTGGAACCTTCACTTATGGATACCTGCTCATTGCATTCACCATGATTAATTGGACACCACCCTCAGGAAGACCACTATCACCAGCAGACAAAGGTCGATTAGAAAATATGTTCAATATTTTGAACTCAAGGTCAGACTTAGAGAACACAACATTTAACAAAACAACATTCTTCTAGTGATACAACCGACTACTAGACGCAACTTGAACATGAGCTTCTCAACCTGAACATGAGGAATATTACATTTGGTTTGAATCAACACCATACCTTTGTTTGTCCCAGGCATGCCAAATATGAATAATTTCACTCTCAGATGATGCCATTCTATCTGGATGAGGAGGCCTTTGACAAGGAAGTAATGTCATGGCCATGAGTGAAATGCAACCCATGCAAGTCAGGGATGCACTACCTTCTACCTGTAGATCTCTTGAAGAAAAAGGGATATGAAGTATGGGTAGGACCGAGCTCGCGCCTAGAGGAGAAAAAGAAAGATGCTCCAACACATACATACTCAAAGGAGGAGGAAGAGGAGACACAACCTCTAGAACACAAGAAGTGGACATTTCCCATGTTCCCACAACTTCTATAGAAAGCTATGCTGATAGGTAAATATGTCAATGAGATTCTTAATGTTTCTTTCATTAGAGACCCTTTAGTTAAGAAACCCAGGACCAGGCTCTCCCTAGTGAATATCTTGAATCCTCATCCAATCTCATCAATGATACCTCATACTCGAGCAACCCAAATAATAATTGACATTCAAGATGACCCCAAACCTAATACCATTTCATCCACTACCATAATCTCCAAAAAAACCTCATCACCCCCACAAAACCCATTGCCACCACAAGAAATGACCATCCAACCCCAAACCATTAAACTTGGGTCCATGCAGTTGGATCCCCCTGATGTACCCAAGCATGTACCAGAACTTACTGCTCTGACCCCTGAGGTCCCGATCCAATCAATTTTTCTGGTTATACCGATTCATGACACTTTTCCTTCAATGGAGACTCAAATTGTACCAATACCACAAACCCCAAGTATTAAACACCCTCTCTCAATAGGAAATGTTGAGAGTTCCATCCGAAGTAGTGGAACCAGCGAAACCATGGTCTAGAAAGAGGCAGAAGTACTAGAGGTTCAGAAGGAGCCTAATACTGCATCAGGATAGAGTGCAACATCGTTGCAAGAGCAGCTGGAGCTAGTACTCTAGAACCCACAAAAGTACGCAGAGATGGTGCAGATCTACCTAGAGAAAACAAATATGCTCCCATTCCTTCCATCAACGGTAAGGATGAGACTTGCGCAACAACCACAAGGTTGATCTACATGGGAGGAAGAGGTGGAGAGATCGTCGAAACACTCAATGACCAGTGGAATCCCACTGTAATTCTGAGCACCCATGGAGGTCACTACTTCTTCTGGTGACCTCGCTCAATGGCCATCAAAACAACTAATAAAGATGATCAGATATTCAACTAATCAATTGGAGCAGAGGCTGCAACACACCAAATGGGAATCATGGTTTTTCAAGGAGGAAGTTCTCCTCACGCAAGCACATCGGATGCAGGAGGAATATGCAAGGATCCATGCATGACAAAAAGTGGAAAAGGTCCAGGAAAATATTGTAGAAGCATGGCCAGTGATCTGAAGGACAACACCACATCTTCCCAAATCCAGTGTAGTAGGCAAGCCTATGAAACAGATAGAGCTACTCCAGGTAGCATGGACAGATATGGGCATTCAAACAGAGAAACTTGAAGCACAATTGTGGGAGAGGCATCCAGAAGAAGAAGAACAACCCCAAAAACTTCAATATAAAATGGAAAAAGTAGTGCTTGAAGGGAATAATGCAAGAGAAACATTGTACAAACAAACTGCATAATGCACAAAGATCTTTCAGGAAGCTAGCAATTGGATGGGTATTATTTCACGGTGCAACCAGACTCTGGATGACTTGTGCATGAATATCCAATCGCTCAACAAGAAAGTTTCCATCACTATGGATCCACTGGAGAAACAAGAAAAAATTGACCAGATCTAGCAAGTAGACAATGAGCTAAATGATTTATTTGAAGCACAATCAGTAGCTAAGAAAAAGCTACGAGAGTTTCGACCTGTCTTTTAGACAACCTATATGCAGATGCATTAGGTAGATTCTACAACTAACTCAATGTGGAACTCTCTATTCGTGTCCAAGTCTAAGGGATGCATTACAGACGCGACTCAACAACTCGTGGTCAAAGCTTCAATTCTTGCTAGGAACTAGTAGGACAAAGTCGTCAATTTCCAAGGAGTAAGGAAGATAGTCTTGGAATTGGTCCCGGAGTTGGGCCCTTCATTTGAAGAAGAGAAAAAAGAAAGAACTCAGGTAGAAACTGGAAGCAAAGCAGAGACAGAAGAAAAAGAAAAACAACAGGCCAATCCAGAGACCATGGAAGAACCAAGGACTTGACTCGAGGACGAGTCAAGGATTATGGTTGGAGCCTGTTGGGCCCTTCATTTTGTTTATATAAATTGAAAAATATATGCTACAGTCCCTATTTTGGTAAATATAAGTTGTGCAAGTTAGATAGGAGCTGGACAGTGGAAGGAAGAAAGAAACCGAAAACGGTTGGAAGGACAATGCAACACCAACATGAAGAAAGAAGTTACAACATAACAAGAAAAGAAGGCATGTGAAGTCTCAAACCCAAAGATCCCAATTGGATTATATATAGATGATTAATATGATTATAAAGAGTTCGGATAGTTTTTCAGATGTTTGTTAGAATGGGTTCGAGTTCTGTGTTATTGTCCATTTTGGGTAAAGGTTAGATAAAATTCTAGAGTGTAGGTTTTGGAACTAGACCACGACTATAAAAGACTCATGTCATGTTGTAATGGTGAAAGAAAAAGGGTTTTGGGATAACCTTGTCTCTTAGTACTAGAGTTTTGTTGTTAATCTTTGGCATGTCCGAGCTGTGT
>JASDQU010502711.1:14410-24449 GCA_032191745.1 Picea mariana | reverse complement strand
ACCGAGTCCCAACAATTTTGTGGGCTTACAGGACGACCAAGAAGAAACTTGACGAGTGTACTCCTTTTCAGCTAGTCTATGGGAAAGAGGTTGTTGTACCTGCAGAATTCATTACCCCTATTCTCTACATCACATAGGTTACACATATGTCAAAGGATGAATCAATTCCATAAAGGGTTATGGAATTGCAAAAACTTGATGAGACCAGGTTTTTAGCAGAATTTCACCAAATAGTTGAGAAATCCAGGAAAAAGGCCTGGCACGATAGACATATTAAGACCAAAACATTTTCACAAGGAGATAAGGTCCTACTTTATGACAGTAGTTACCAGAAACATCCAGGTAAGTTGCGCATGCATTAGTTGGGCCCATTTATAGTTGCAGAGATTTGACACTCTAGTGCAGTTAGACTAGCACAACTGGATGGTATACTTCGACCAGGATGGGTGAATGGTGCTCGCCTGAAACCCTATATTTCTCAAGACTGAGCTAAAGGGATGTTTCTCCTATCCAAAGGAGCATGTGTAGTAGTTATATTTGAATTTCTGTAATTTATTTAAATTCAGTTAATAAATTCGGAATTTGCATTATTGCACCGTGACATGTATTTAGTTTTTTCAGTCTAAGCATTACTTTGGTGCAGAACTGATTACTCAGCAACACATGATCATAAGAGTTGCGAGTACATTAAATGTAGTCATTAAATATGATGGGGATCCCATTGTGGTCGGAGGGAGAGAAAATCTGAATCCCAGTCCATGTGCCACACGCACCATGTCCAATCATATCCTTTATGATCACTACAATAATCCGTCTAAATTCTGTTAAGCCATAAAGAAATGATACACAAATATGCCAGTGGTATTCACACTAGTATTCTCAACTGTTCAAATAGTAATGCTTGAGGTTGACCATGTTCGTATCCACTTTTTTAGTAAATGCCAAAATCCCCGATAGATTTACCAAATTAAACACTCATGTTGGACAACTCAGCTCCACGTTGTGTCTATAGCATTAATCATGAGTGGCCTTAGGATTAATGAGAAAACCCACCAACTAGCCCGAGTATAAGGCTGGGTGAAATTAGCATAAGACTCATTGTTTGCTAATTTGTGTTTGATATTTCTAAACTCTCGTAGCTCTTGCAAAATTCCCTCAGTCACGACCCTGAGCCTAGTACAGTCGGTCTAAGTCTCTTATCAGTTTAGAGAAAGGATTATGAGAGATACAAAAAGTCGTAGTTCAGTCTCCAAAGAAGCAGTTCCAGATGAGCTGTGTGATCCCCGAGTTGAGGTCATGGGTGACCTCAAAGGAAAGGTCAAGCAAGTGAAGCTCCTTGACCTTGACCTGACAGACTAGGTATTATTCCCATAGATGAACATTGACATGTTCTAGAATGTGTCTCCATATGATATGGGAGGGAAGTAGTTCATGTCAAAGCCAAAGTTTATCAAACCTATTCAACTCTAGTATTATGAATCTCCGAGACTTGCCATTTTTCGACACTAATGGTGAGTTTGCACAGTGTAAAAATTTCCTTATCAACGAGGTACATGAGAAGAGATTTGGCTCAATCGAAATTATCCAATTCATGTAGAGGATCTCAATCAAATCATGGGCTTATTCATCGAAAGTGAGGATGTATCAAAAGAGTTCCAAGACCCTAGTTAGCATGGGAAGAAAAAGGGAGAATCCATTTTGTATGAAAGGTTTCATACACAGAGAGGGGGATGCAAAAATAAGAATGACCCAATTCTCCGAAATATGGTCAGAACAACTTGCTATGTGATTGCTAGCAAGGTGATGCGGTCATATTACAAGGGTGGGTGCACATTGGATGCCTTGTCAGTGGCGTATTTTTGTGCCAATGGAGTAGTATTCAACTGGTCTAGCTATCTACTAGAAGAACTCCTGGTAGCATGTGAGGAAGCTCAGGATAAGAGTGGAACCTTCACTTATGGATACCTGCTCATTGCATTCACCATGATTAATTGGACACCACCCTCAGGAAGACCACTATCACCAGCAGACAAAGGTCGATTAGAAAATATGTTCAATATTTTGAACTCAAGGTCAGACTTAGAGAACACAACATTTAACAAAACAACATTCTTCTAGTGATACAACTGACTACTAGACGCAACTTGAACATGAGCTTCTCAACCTGAACATGAGGAATATTGCATTTGGTTTGAATCAACACCATATCTTGGTTTGTCCAAGGCATGCCAAATATGAATAATTTCACTTTCAGATGATGCCATTCTATCTGGATGAGGAGGCCTTTGACAAGGAAGTAATGTCATGGCCATGAGTGAAATGCAACCCACGCAAGTCAGGGATGCACTACCTTCTACCTGTAGAGCTCTTGAAGAAAAAGGGATATGAAGTATGGGTAGGACCGAGCTCGCGCCTAGAGGAGAAAAAGAAAGATGCTCCAACACATACATACTCAAAGGAGGAGGAAGAGGAGACACAACCTCTAGAACACAAGAAGAGGACATTTCCATGTTCCCACAACTTCTGTAGCAAGCTATGCTGATAGGTAAATATGTCAATGAGATTCTTAATGTTTCTTTCATTAGAGACCCTTTGGTTAAGAAACCCAGGACCAGGCTCTCCCTAGTGAAGATCTTGAATCCTCATCCAATCTCATCAATGATACCTCATACTCGAGCAACCCAAATAATAATTGACATTCAAGATGACCCCAAACCTGATACCATTTCATCCACTACCATAATCTCCAAAAAAACCTCATCACCCCCACAAAACCCATTTCCACCACAAGAAATGACCATCCAACCCCAAACCATTAAACCTGGGTCCATGCAGTTGGATCCCCCCGATGTACCCAAGCATGTACTAGAACTTACTGCTCTGACCCCTGAGGTCCTGATCCAATCAATTTTTCTGTTTATACCGATTCATGACACTTTTCCTTCAATGGAGACTCAAATTGTACCAATACCGCAAACCCCAAGTATTAAACACCCTCTCTCAATAGGAAATGTTGAGAGTGCCATCCAAAGTAGTGGAACCAGAGAAACCATGGTCTAGAAAGAGGCAGAAGTACTAGAGGTTCAGAAGGAGCCTAATACTGCATCAGGATAGAGTGCAACATCGTTGCAAGAGCAGATGGAGCTAGTACTCCAGAACGCACAAAAGTACGCAGAGATGGTGCAGATCTACCTAGCGAAAACAAATATGCTCCCATTCCTTCCATCAACGGTAAGGATGAGACTTGCGCAACAACCACAAGGTTGATCTACATGGGAGGAAGAGGTGGAGAGATCGTCGAAACACTCAACGACCAGTGGAATCCCACTGTAGGTCTGAGTACCCATGGAGGTCACTACTTCTTCTGGTGACCTCGCTCAATGGCCATCAAAACAACTAATAAGGATGATCAGATATTCAACTGATCAATTGGAGCAGAGGCTGCAACACACCAAATGGGAATCATGGTTTTTCAAGGAGTAAGTGCTCCTCACACAAGCACATCATATGCAGGAGGAATATGCAAGGATCCATGCATGAAAAAAAGTGGAAAAGGTCCAGGAAAATATTGTAGAAGCATGGCCAGTGATCTGAAGGACAACACCACATCTTCCCAAATCCATTGCAGTAGGCAAGCCTATGAAACAGATAGAGCTACTCCAGGTAGCATGGACAAATATGGGCATTCAAACAGAGAAACTTGAAGCACAATTGTGGAAGAGGCATCCGGAAGAAGAAGAACAACCCCAAAAACTTCAAGATAAAATGGAAAAAGTAGTGCTTGAAGGGAATAATGCAAGAGAAACATTGTACAAACAAACTGCATAATGCACAAAGATCTTTCAGGAAGCTAGCAATTGGATGGGTATTATTTCACGGTGCAACCAGACTCTGGATGACTTGTGCATGAATATCCAATCGCTCAACRAGAAAGTTTCCATCACTATGGATCCACTGGAGAAACAAGAAAAAATTGACCAGATMTAGCAAGTAGACAATGAGCTAAATGATTTATTTGAAGCACAATCAGTAGCTAAGAAAAAGCTACGAGAGTTTCGACCTGTCTTTTAGACAACCTATATGCAGATGCATTAGGTAGATTCTACAACTAACTCAATGTGGAACTCTCTATTCGTGTCCAAGTCTAAGGGATGCATTACAGACGCGACTCAACAACTCGTGGTCAAAGCTTCAATTCTTGCTAGGAACTAGTAGGACAAAGTCGTCAATTTCCAAGGAGTAAGGAAGATAGTCTTGGAATTGGTCCCGGAGTTGGGCCCTTCATTTGAAGAAGAGAAAAAAGAAAGAACTCAGGTAGAAACTGGAAGCAAAGCAGAGACAGAAGAAAAAGAAAAACAACAGGCCAATCCAGAGACCATGGAAGAACCAAGGACTTGACTCGAGGACGAGTCAAGGATTATGGTTGGAGCCTGTTGGGCCCTTCATTTTGTTTATATAAATTGAAAAATATATGCTACAGTCCCTATTTTGGTAAATATAAGTTGTGCAAGTTAGATAGGAGCTGGACAGTGGAAGGAAGAAAGAAACCGAAAACGGTTGGAAGGACAATGCAACACCAACATGAAGAAAGAAGTTACAACATAACAAGAAAAGAAGGCATGTGAAGTCTCAAACCCAAAGATCCCAATTGGATTATATATAGATGATTAATATGATTATAAAGAGTTCGGATAGTTTTTCAGATGTTTGTTAGAATGGGTTCGAGTTCTGTGTTATTGTCCATTTTGGGTAAAGGTTAGATAAAATTCTAGAGTGTAGGTTTTGGAACTAGACCACGACTATAAAAGACTCATGTCATGTTGTAATGGTGAAAGAAAAAGGGTTTTGGGATAACCTTGTCTCTTAGTACTAGAGTTTTGTTGTTAATCTTTGGCATGTCCGAGCTGTGTATGTAACTCAGTCGAGTCATGTAATTGAGAAGAACCATGTGATGTTAATACAATGAGAGACCCAAATTTTGAAATATTGTGTCTGTTTAGCTTCAGATTATCTTGAATGTTTCTTCGTATTATCTTTATGTCAAATATTCTTAATTGGATGTAGCTTCTTTATGAATGCAATGCACTTCTGTTTTCTTTAATGTGGGTTAGGAATGTTTAGAAAATTCTGGGTTTAATCCATCCTGCACAAGAATAACAATGATCTTGAGACTGTATGGATTTGTCTAGGTATTATTCTTACCCTTCCCTATTTTCCTCGTCTTGGTTGCACTTGGGGTGAGACTTCTTCCCTTCAAGGAAGATAAAAATGCCAGTGCTAGAGACTAGTTCGGTACCTTTTGTTGGTAACCTGAGAAGGACCCCGGTCTGATCAATTATGTGCCAAAAAACTCCAGTGTCTTACTTAGTTTGTTGGGAAAGTGTAAACTTGTAACATCTATGCGAGCCCTCTACTAAATTTCCTACGTGACACTTATTTATAATTTAGACAATGACTTAGTTGGAATATTGTGTAGTGCCAAGTCCAAATGATCAATGTCTTTTAGTGGCTTTTGCACTATAACTTCATCCACCTTCAACATTCCTTGGGTGATACAAAAATTTTCATTCCCCATATCTATGATCTGCATTGTTTCCTATTCAAGAACTATCCTTTCCTGAGAATTTTGTTGTTGTTGCACCTGCTCTTTTTGTTGTGTTGTTGATCCAGATCCTATGAGAAGAATGAAATGAATACGAATTATTAAAATATGATTAACATAGAATAACCAAGATACAATAAAACTGGTTTTCTATTCAATAAGGAAATAAGATGAAACTATAAAATGCAGCGGAAAACAAGCTTGCTGGAATGGTGGCGGCTTATCTCTGAGAAGAGATGTGACGACTATGCTCATTCACAAGAATATGATTATAGTGACGCTCTGAAGGAATTTTTACAATAAACAGGAATGCCAAAAACCCTAGACATCCAAAAACGTAACCCTAGGACATGAAGCGCCAAAAGTCACATGGGCCTTGTTTGGGTAAGTTAGTACATCAACTTCCCGGGGTCGTAACTTTTGCATATGATCTCCATTTTAAGCGCATGATAGCCCATTGGAAAGGTCTATTCGAGAAATACACATTTTTTTTCGATCTATCAAAGCGCATTTTCAACTGTGGCGAGCCCTAAAAACGTTGTTTAGGGATTGAAAATGACCCCACAAGTCAGGGACCCAAAAACTAGGAAACAAACTGCCAAACTGGAAAACTGCCAAAAAGAATGAGTTGGAATAGGTGGGAGGCCATCGACATCCATCTGGATCAGTTGTAGTAAGTTGAAACTGCTTCAATGCATACTTGACCTTTGTAAATTTCCTGACTATCTCCTCCCTCTACTTCTCAACATCATACCATGCCTTCGCCGTGTGATCCTGCACTTTCTTTGCGACTACATCTATATCATCCTCTGTTAGTGTGAGTTGAGGAACTTCCTTCTGTTCCTTCATTTTTTTGTTGTGGCCTGCTATCTGCAACATTGTTCTTTTGATTGACAATGTATCTGTCTATGCAGTTGAAATTGGTATATTCAAATCTAGGATATTTTTGCCTCTTGTTTCCTCTGGCATAGAAATATGTGTCTTGGGATGCGTTCCTCAGTTTGATTCTTCTATGCGCTCTTTTTACTGAGATGAATCCTTGGGGATAGTGTTTATTTTCTTTGTCTTTCTAGTGGTTTTTCTACCCCTTGTTTCTTTTGCGCACTTTGTTGATTTCCTTGTGTTTGTCGCTAGGATGGACGACTGCTTTGAAGGGCCAACCTCTACTTCTTGTTTGGATTTTGATACCTTCTTTGGGATTACTAGAACCTTCCATTATTCATGCCAATAATTTATGGCTCACTACACTTCTTCCCCTCTGACACAATATATCAACTGTAGCCATTCCTTCTTAGGATCCCTCTTAGCCTGGATCCACATGTTATGTTTGGAAGCCTGAAAGTTAACTATTCCTTGGTTCTACCTCACCACTTCCGGTGGTATTCTCCATGTGTTTTCCAACTTCTCTTGCATCTCATCATACGTCATGGAGAAAATGCTATAATTTTCCTTCCTTTTCTTCAGATCTAGAGTATGCCATAATGTTGTGTATTTTTTTGCACAACATTTACCTAACCTATTATAAAATCCACTATATTTTGGTTCCCCCCATCCAACAAGTGTTATCAATATTATTAATGATGCATAATGAAACTTAGAACCAAGGTCCTACCCATCCTGATAGTCATCCAAAATTTTTTTTAGTAGATATGGATCCCAACTAATTAGACTCTCCTTTGCACACTGCGCAGATGTTTCTATTACTTTTGTGGGGCTTCCTCTTTGCGACATTTTCTAAAATGTTTGCAAGCCATCTATTTTTTTGTGAACTTTGTTGATTGTTCATTTATCTATCTAATAACCATTTCCTTGGATCCTCTGTCAGTCCCATATTTTTTCTTTATCTTGTCTGCCAAGGATTTTCCTTTTGTTTTATCATCGATGTACTACTATAGTCTTTCTCCATTTGTTGGTAATATTGTAATTTTATCAGTTAATTCCACATCTATGGACACAAGCCTATCCCTCCATAAAATTTCTCCATGTACTAGTGCCAATAGCTATTTGACACATTCATTTACATATGTTCCTCTCCCAAAGTGAGGAATATCCAAAAGGTTCATGACTAATGTGTTATATAGTCCCACAATCCATTGTTTCAGCTCCAAAATGGGATCCCCTAATGGAACCTATCTTTTACTCTCCATGTATGCTTGCAGCAAAAACTTAGGGAACTTCCCTATGGCTTCCACATCATGATCAATATACTTCAATTTGTTAACAAAACTTAACTTGTCACCAGCTATTTTGACTCCTTCAGGTATCTGTGGTAGTGACAGTGTTAGTTCCTTCTTCTTTCTCAGTGTTCTTGGCACAAAAAGATTTTCCCTAGCCTTCTTCTTTCCCACTGATGGACCTGTCACTTCCATTGGTTTCTCTTCCTCATCTTCTTCAGTGTCTGAGTCTTGTTGGTTTATAATGTCCTCAACCTATACTTATTCCTATAACTACTGCATTGGCTCTGCTATATGGTGTTGTACTTCATTGGACTCTATTCTTTTATCATATTCTTCATTCAGATGTACCTATGGTTGTGCTATGCCTAATCCAATTTTTTGCGCTAAGGTTTTGTGGTTCACCCCATGTGTCGATATCCATTTCCTCTATCAATTATTCCTATAGTGGGACTAATTGGTTCAATGAATGGATACAGAATTGCATCCACATATAATATGCCTCTAGATGATTCAAGTTTTCCCCATCTACTGTTGTGTCCTGTGGAGACCTCGCGCCACTTCACGTTATCCTTGCAACCCAACTAGGAGCTCCAAACTTTGGTGGTGCCATTCTTCTAAATTAGGATAGGGTTGCTCTGAATCGTGATTAAATACCTTGTAGTCACCTGCTCGCACTAGGTTTTCTTCCTTATCTCTCTTTTACACAAAGTCACAATGATTCCTTTCCTTTCACATTTTTTTTCTTTTAAATGTCGTGTCATAAATTCTCCATCACATCGTACTTTTTCGATCACCGACTTTTCCTTTTTCCAGATAATTTCTATATGTGTGTGTTGCTTTTTCTGTCTGGTCACCTTTCTTTGGTGCGCAGTATATTCCAGTTATTTCATACCAATTACTATATTTTTCACACTGTATCATTTGAATTCATCTGTAACACTTATCCATGTACTACATCTTTTTGTATTTTTCTTATTTTTCCACTTTTTTCTTTTTTTTCTTATTTTATTTACTATATACACTATGTACAATTGAATTTTCCTGTGCTGCAACTACTAATGGATACTGGATTGAATATCCCTATACAGTTTCGTTCAGTTTCCATTAACTAATCCTTGCATCTCTTTTTCTGCTAGATCCTACAACTGCACAACACTTCCATCTATGATAGATTTTATCTCATATGGTCCTAGCCAATGCATCTTGAATTTTCCTTGGTGTTGTAAGTACTTGTTGTCATAGAGGAGAACCATATCTACTTCCTTCAATTATTTATTTTTAATGTGTCTATCATTCCAAGCTTTGTCTTTGGATTTCTGTACTTCATAATGGAAACCATCCATAATCCTATCTTCTTCTAATTCCATGAGTTGAGACAATCTTTCTTGAGATGCACTTTTTTCTGTCATGTTTGTAATGGATGCATTGCGTAGACTAGCTATCAAATATTCCAAAGGGACTACACCTTCTTTACCATACACCAATATGAAAGGTGTCTTCCCTGGGAGTTTCTTGCATGTGGTTCTATAAGCCCATAATACTATTAGTATCTTCAAATCCCAATCATCCATGTTTACATTACAAATTTCAGTTAGGGAATTCTCCAATATTTTATTAAATGCTTCCATTGTTCCATTAGACTAAGGATGGTATGGAGTGCTCTTCTTATGGTGTATCTCAAATTATTCAGTCATTGATTTAATGGTAATATTGATAAAATGAGTTCCCTGATCACTCATCATAATTCTAAGGCATCCAAATTTTGTAATTACTTGTTCAAACATGAAGTGCACTGCAGTTTTTGTGCTACAATATTTTACTATTGTTGCTTCAACCCATTTGGTTACATATTCTGTCATTGTAATGATGTACCTTTCTCATGATCTTCTAGTTAGTGGGTTGATTGGTCCTACAAAATCAATCGCCCATTTTTCAAACACTTTAAGAGTTATCTAAGGTTTTAATGGAATCACATCCCTCCTAGATGGATTTCCTACCCTTTGACAGACATCACAAGTATGGAAATACTCCTTTGCATATTTATAAAATTGTTGGCCACCATAGTCCTACATGTAATATCTTCTGCGTAATGGATTTTCCTGCATAATGTCCTCCAAATATTCCTTCATCTGATTGTTCCAAAATGATGGGACGTTCATGTTCCATGACACATCTCCTTAGAATATTATCTGCTCCTAGTTTATACAAGTGTCCTGCAATAAGATGGTAATCTACAACTCTAACCACAAAAAATCTTCTT
>JASDQU010502710.1:102290-115676 GCA_032191745.1 Picea mariana | reverse complement strand
CGCAGTGGTTTTTCAAAACCATGAGGAATTCTCGCATCAAGGTTCCACGAGTATTATGGCAATATTTACCATGAAAGTTGGCCCCCGCCACTGTGGATCCCCTTCAATTTCCACCTACCATCCATTGCCACTTCATATATTCCACTATGGTAGTACATGTCAACCTTTTACCACGTCATTTGACATGTGGCTCCCACATCATGTTGATGTCATCATACGAAAAATTCCCAATTTTTTCAAATTTGTCGAATTTCACATTTTTCCCAAAATGCCAAGAATACATAATTTTAAATTCTTTCTTTGACCTCCATTAGATATCTATAGTTAATATTCACACAACCATTTTTTTCCCTGTGCATACTAATTCAACCGTTGCACACAAATTTTGACCTATTTCCATTGAATTTTCCATGGCTTTAACTGTAGAATGTGGGGCTTTCATCCAAAAACACCTAATTCCATCATGGGAATTTTGCAACCTTAAAATTCAGCCATATACAGGCATGAATGTTCCCATAATACAATTAATTATTTGGAATTTTTAATCCTTGGTTCAATTCTTTCACATTACTCATGAAATTCCTCTCAATTACATTGCAATAATTTTATCAAATAAATTGTAGACATCCTCTATTGGAGATTTTGTCAAATATTTTTCTTGCATAGTCTGCGTTTTCAATTATGTGTCTTTTTACTCATCCCATATAGGCTCAATGTCGAAACTGGAGCTCTCATACCACATTTTAGCATCCCCATCCACCAACTATGCTATGCCACTTTAAATTCTGAACGATGATACTAATTTAATTCATAAAAATATTTTACAATTCCATCGATTCATACAAAATAATAACAAAAATATACATCCATCTTACATAGGAAAAACCCATGAAAATAAATTCATAAATATTAACAAAACACATAATTAACACATAATCGACCCTTATCTTTGATAAAAATAGCACTAGATGCATGAAGACCTTCCATGTTCCTCCCAGCCTTAGACCACACCGCTAATAACACTTAATAGTGGGTCACCCCCAAGCTGGGGAAAACACTCCACATGGGTAAATGATTTCTAACCAGGATAAGGTATCTCTAACAACATATAATCTTAGACATGGTTTCCTAGTCAAATTAACATCCTACAGTCCCACATTCCCCACATGCCTATTCCACCCCAGGAAGTGTTCCCCTTCTCTTCTCAACAGTCCTTCAGTTTCCCCACTTCCCTTCCAAGGCTTCAACAAGAGGTTGGACATGAAGTATTTGACCCATGTAGTTGTAGTTTGGCACCTTGGGAAATGAATTCTCGGCAATTCTCTCACCTAGATAAAATGTTCATAGGCCTGACAACCCGCTTTTTCAATGTCTTACGGGCTTGATAACCCGCCAATTGAGTCCAACTCCAAAGCTAAGCATGTTCCTGGTACATGTACAGGTACCGATGATAATAACAACAAGGTACCCAATGATAGTTGAGTGAGTGAATGAATGATGATCAAATGATAGGAAAATGAACTAAGTCCAAACTATATATATGCATGTTCCCAACTTGACACTTTTCATGTTGAGAACTACCTTGGACCCACTTGACCCCACTTGTCCCTATGCTTAGAACTTAGGATAGAATAAATATCCATACTTTATAGTTTAAGAAATATTAATATAATATTCTTTTGAGATTAATCCCCATAGCTTATCCCCTTTTCCTAAAATTTTATCCCCCTTTCCCTGTCTAGTAGAGTTTATCCCCCATAATATTTTACATGGTTTATCCCTATTTTCTAAGCGAATTAATCGAATGTTTTATGGGTTTTATTCATACATCGCTTGATACCTTGCAAATAAAGCAAGTCCAAGTAAGGAATAAATTCTCCAATGTTAAAACCTCTCATCGTAGTTATCAAATCAACCAGCGTATCCTTAAACCCTTTGAAATCACAACCCAAATCATCGTTAGTAAATTTTCTCCTCGCTAGTATTGGCCAAACTATATTGGAGGTGAGAGTAGATATGACCCGAGTCACATTCATCGCAATCATTCCACTCTTGCTCTTCTCCCAAAGGGAAGTGATCTGAGATCGTGAGATATACCTCTTCCTCTCACACGTGCTTGAAGGATTTTATCCGTTCAACATTGAGCATTTCTAACAAGAATATTTTTATCATTTTCCTCCAATGATCTTTTCATTTTCCTCCAATGATATCCATATTGAACGAAGGCTACATCCAAATTGAAATCACGTGTTTCCTAGTCGATGTTGGAGATCTGGTGAAAAATATTAAATCATTGATTTTGAATTTTTTTTTGGCCATCTTAGTAGAAGAAAAGAAACAACGACATTAGGGACACAACCTAAGCGTGGAAAGAAAATGGGGGAATGTTTGCCACCAAGTTATTTATCAATTGGTGGAGATTTCCAATGATATCCCATGGAAAGGCTCCTGGAGGCAATCTGGCCCTAATCCTTCTCTTGTGCAATAACCATGTGAAGAAGAAAGAGAATAGGAACCCAACACTTCGAAAATCATTGCATACCAAAAAAAAATAGTATTATATTATTCAATCAATATGGATATATTAAGATTTTTATTTAATCAATATGGATATATTAAGCTTTGGATTATATATGGACCATCTTAATCATACAATCAACTAAGCAATCAACTATTTAGCTGAGATCCAACTAATTCTAAAGGTTGAGATAATATCTCAACTTGTTTTTAACAAACCCAAATCAACTCTAAAGTAAATATTAATTGTACATTGTAATGTTGGTAGGAAGGAAAGAAAAAATCATGTGCTATTTAAATACGCCATGAAGCTTAGTTAGTTCGAAGAAGATAAGAAAATTGTATTGTTAGTGGTGGAGAATTTCAATTAATTTGTTCCCCTTCGGGAAAATTCCACAAACATGGGAACCAAACAATGGGGTCGTAGAATAGCAATAATCGATTTTGGATCATAGTTACATCGATGATGTATTTTGGTACCTTCGATGAGATAAAATATTTTCTATCCGAGAGTGTATTTATTGTATCCCCTTAATTTAAAGAGGATTATTTGTGGTATAGATTTGCCTTTGTTTTCTTATGAAAGCGGCTTGTGTGTTAAATATTAAGGAGCTTTAAATCAAATTTTAGCCAAGTAGGAGCTTTAAATTATATTTTTCCATAATTGAGAACTCTTGCATAGTCAAAACCTGTTTACTATGATAGTATCAAAAAATAAAAAAACAACAAATCCATCTTTTAAAAGTGGTTGTTTACAAAAATTACACAGACTTCATATTTTTCTTAAATAATTTATACACTTGTCAATATTTCAAAAGGATCTGTATTGATTCTTGTTCCTTTGGGGAAATATATCACACCTTCTTCCAGCTGTAAAGCCTGCTTGGACAACTGATCAATTTCCTTGATGTATTCCCTGTATATATGTTTTTCTTTCAAGAGATGGAACTTTCCACTCAGTTGTCGAATTTTTGACATCCATGGTTGTACTGAGTTCACCTGTAGATTGTTTTTAAAAGAAAACCAGTCAATTATTACCTTCAAGTCACCAAACAGTTGTAAATTTTTAATCTGTTTATTGTGAGAAAAGAACAAGATACTCCAAAGTGCTACTAATTCAACCTTGCTATTAGACCCAATACCAGAATTTAGTTTAAGACTGTAATAGCCCAAATCTAGACACTATAAAAGTTATCTTCCGCTGCATTTTGAACCCTCACATTGTGAGGCTCCATCAAAGAAACCCATTGCCAGATTCCAATCCAAAAGGGGAGGCCTAGTAATTCTATGTTGTTGGTCAGTGTGTATGTTTTTTCTCCCAAGTCTTAATATTCTATTGTAAACCCTGGTTAGAGAAAGATTATGATCTTCAAAAATAATCATATTCCTGTGTTTCCAAATATCCCAACAAATATAGCCAGGCAACTCTTTCCAAAACTCCATCTCCTTGATCCACTTTTGATAGAAAGAACATAAGGGTCCACCTCCCCAAATCCTTTTTATATGAAGTTCCTTTAGGATATAATTCCAAGTCTCTTTAGTAAATAAATATCCAACCATCGAATGGTTCACAAATTCCTCCCTTTCTCCACACAACACGCATCTACTAGGGCCAATCATTCTTCTTTTTATCAATTTATCCCAAATAATTTATCCATATGGATTTTGGTGGCATCCCACCTATTCCAACTAGCTCATTTTGGCAGTTTTCCAGTTTGGCAGTTTTTTCCTAGTTTTCAAGTCCCTGAATTTTGGGGTCGCTTTGAGGGCCTAAACAGTGTTTTTAGGGCTCGCCATATTTACACTTCATAAAAATTTAGAGTTTGAAAAAAACATGTGTATTCCTCAGATATACAATTCCAACGAGCTATCATGTGCCTAAAACGGAGATCGTATGCAAAAGTTACAACCTCGAGAAGTTGATGTACTAGCATACCCCAACGAGGCCCACATGACTTTTGGCGTCATCTCATAGGGTTAAGTTTTTGGATTTATAGGGTTTTGGAATTCTTGTTTATTCTAAAAATTCTTGGAAAGCCTCATTGTAACCATCTTCTTGCGAATGAGTGCAGTCATCACATCTCTTCTCAGAGATAAGTTGCCACCATTCTAGCAAGCTTGTTTTCCACTGCATTTTACAATTTCCACACATTTTCTTATTGAATAGAAACCAGTTTTATTGTATATATGTCATTGTATCGTTTCTCTTCTTGTGTATCTATGTTAAGAATAATAATCACCTGTATCCACTTTCATTCTTCTCATAAAATATGGATCAGTGGTATCAGAGTGGTCTTCTTCTTGTCATTCTTAATGAATGTCCCAGATGAGGTCAGGGTACAAAGAATTGGTTCTCAAGCTTGTTTCTCTTGAGGAAAAAATCTCTCACATTCCCAAGAGACATCTCATGGCGGGAGAAAACAAATATGATGGGACAAAAGATCCTTTCAAAATGTTGCTTGAGGAAGCCCTCACACAACAAGGGAACGAAATGATGGATACTGTTGCGCAAATCCTTCGGCGAATACCAACATGAGACACACATTCCTCGAACGAAGGCATCTCCCCCTTCAAGGTACGAATCGAATTTGACATTCCCATATTTGAAGGTCAGATAGACACAGATGTTGCAGACAAATGGTTGAATCTACTAGAAGGGTATTTTTTTGTCCATAACTTTTTGAAGAAGGAAATGATTACATTTCGCTCCTCACAGTCATTCCCCATGTCAAATATTGGTGGGAGACTTTCTGTGAGAAAAAGTAAATAGAGGAACCCTCATTATTTACAGTCACAGTCACCTAGGATTCCTTCAGGGACATGATCTAGGAACAATACTATCATGTCGGAAGTTATGATGACCTATATACAAAACAAACGACACTGCGGCAGGAAAGAGACCAAGCAGTGCTAGAGTTCACAAATATCTTCCATACCTTGTGCACCAAGATGGGTATCAAATATTCCAAGTGACATCTAGTGCTCAAGTATCTCGATGGTCTGCATAGATACATCTAGGCCGAAATGAATTTTTTGGACATCTCATCCTTGGGTGTGGCCTATCGATATGTTGTCAAAATTGAGCAAACTCTTAAACAAAAAATGCGGCAATTTGGGCCTGGGAACCGCTCACATAAAAATGAAGTAAAAGGAATGCCAAACCTATAAAACAAAGGATAGAGAAAAGACAAACAACCTAAAGACAACTAGTCTAGGATGTAAGCAAAGAAATACACCGGAAAGATAAAGAAATATATCAGGAAGTGGTGCGACTTCCATAAGATCCTCTGGCATAACATTGTTGATTTCCACTCCAATAAATCACTGGTGGTTAAGGTGAAAGCCTATAAATCAGATGTGGGTTCTGAATCTGAGTCAGAACTAAAATGGGGGAGATGGATCATTGACGCGGAATCCAATGCCATCATTGCTACCACCAAGGTCCAACCCGATGAACTGGATGAGCCAGAAGAAGGAAAGCACATATTTCATTCATATATGTGGGTAAAAGGAATCCTTCTGCACTTTATCGTTGATAGCAGTATCCAGAAGAACCTCATCTCAGAAGAGTTCATCAAGTGGCTAGCCCTACCGACAATGCCACACCCACAGCCCTACACCATTGGATGGCTCCACCAAGGAAGTGATCTCCACATCATCCAACAGTTTCGCATGTCATATGACATCAAGCCCTTCAAATATGAGGTATTGTGTGATGTTTCTCCTCTCAAAGTTTGTAATTTTCTTTCGGTCCAACCTTATTTATGGAAACTTCATGTTGTATATGATTCTAGGCCTTGCAATGTTATTATTACTTTGAACAAGAAATTATACATGATACCTGAGGAATTCCCACCTAGTGTTATTTTTTTGATCTATGCCAAGCCATGTAGGAAGGTCATCTTTCAGACCGAGAATTTTGTCTTCTTCGTGATTCACTCTCAGAGTGAGATAAATATTGCATCCACATCCAGGGCCTCTGTGGCTAGCCTTTACACATAGCAGAATCAAATGGAAAAGGTCATGGAAGAATACAAATATATCTTCTCCTCACCTACTAGGGTACCTCTTCACTTTCAGGTCAAGCATCCCATTGATTTGACCCTCGACGCACCACTGCCCAATGGGCCATTCTACCATTTCTCTCTGTTAGAGAATGAGGATATCAAGCGACATATCCAAGAAATTCTCCACAAGGGGCACATCCTTACCATATCATCCCCTTGTGGGAGCCCAATCATTCTGGTGCAGAAAAAAGATGTGTCTTGGAGACTCTACATTGATTATTGTTCCCTAAATAAAATCACAATTAGGAACCGGTACCTGATTCCCATAATTGACGATCTCCTTAATCATATCAAGGGGGGGAAATACCTTAGTAAGATTGATATGAATTTTGGCTACCACCAAGTCCTCATAGAAGAGACAGATGTATGGAAGACTGCCCTCAAGTTAAAAGAAGGTCTTTTTGAATGGTTGGTCATGCCCTTTATTTTGACAAATGCTCCAACAAATTTCATGAGGATGGTTGACAATATCCAGTGACCTTTCACCAATAATTTTGTAGTGGTGTATTTGGATGACATCCTGAACTACAACAAGACTTGGGTGGAACACTTTCAACATATTTAGTAGTTTCTGCGCACCCTGTGACAACACAAGCTATATGCCAACTTGGAAAAATGATCCTTTTTCATGGACAGGGTCCAGTACCTAGGCTACAGTGTAGATTAGCATGGTGTGCATGTGGATCTAGCTAAGATCCAGGTCATTTGTGACTAGCCAGACCCAACCACACTCACTAAGCTTTAGACCTTCTTAGGCCTTACCAATTTCTATTCCAGGTTCATGTTGGGATTCTCCCATATTGCATGGGCCCTCATCCAAGTAACCAAGGTTGATGGTAAGGAAAAATTTGTCTAGGGCCTGTCCCAACAAAAAACATTCGATAATTTAAAGAAACACTTGTGCTTAGTCCGAGTACTTTCATTACTGGACTTGTAGCATCCCTTTGAGATCGAGACAGATTCTTCGGACTATGTTGTGGGTGTATTTCTCACTTAGCATGACCACCCCATTGCCTATCATAGTGAAACACTATCATATATTCTCCGTAAGTACCCTAATTATGACAAATAAATGTACTCCATTGTGCAACCTGCCACCAGTGGAGACATTACATTCTCTGGAAAGACATAGTCATCCACACGGATCATAAGCCACTTCAGTTCATCCAGACACAAGGAAAATTGCAGAATGATCGCCATCAGAAGTGGTCCACATACTTGCATCATTTTCACCTCAACATAAAATATAAAACAGGAAGTACCAACCAAGTTGTTGATTGCCTAAGCCAACCTCTAGTCGCGACACTCACCAAAGTGCTAGACTCTTGCAGCCATGATATCTATGGATGGCCCAACCTCTATGAAAAATACCCTAACTTCGCCACCACATATCAAATGTTGGGCAAAAACTCAATTGTTGCTAATTTCCATCTTCAAGACGGGCTATTATGTTGACTTTTCCATATTTGTGTTCCATCAAACAAGTGCATGAAGCTAATTTGGGAATCCCAATACAATCGGGTGGTAAGACACTTTAGTGTCGAAACGATAGTGGCAATGTTGCAGAAACATTTCTACTAGCCAAAACTTCGACAAGATGTCAGCAAGTATATTAGGTCCTGCACTCTCTAAGATTTTTCCAAACTGACCACCAAAAAACAGGGCTTGTACACCTCCCTACCTACTCCTGACTTGTCATGGTAATCCATCTCAATGAGCTACATTTCAAGCCTTCCATCCACCAAGAGGGGAAATGATTGTGTCTTTGTGTTTGTTGATTTTTTTTCCAAGATGGCGATCATGGTCGCCTACAAGAAGAGCATCACAACAGAGTCCACTACCAAGCTCTTCCTTGAATGAATCTGGGTACATTTTGAAATCCCACAAACCATTGTCTCAGATCGGGATAGTCGATTCCTCAGCACATTCTGGTCAAGCATATGGTCACTGTTAGACACCAATCTCACCAAGTCCACTACCTTCCACCCATAAACAGATGGCCAAAATGAGGTCATCGATTGGATGATCGTTCATATCCAGCGCATGTACAATTACAAGCACTCCCACACATGAGATGAGAATATTCCTCATGTTCATCATAGCTACAATAGATCCCTAAATAGCTCAACCGGCCACAACCCCTTTCAGGTCGGGTTGGGATTCAAACCATTGGGTCCCATGGATATTGCACTACCTCTTGTGACCACCCTGACCGATTCATCAACTACTCCAACTAAAGCTGACAAAGCCTCATGATTCATTGAGAGGATCCAACAAATATGCCAACAGGTTCAGTATTTTTTATAGAAGTCCAATATGAAATACAAGCATCACCATGATCAACATCGGGTGCCACATATGTTTCAGATGGGAAACAAAGTGTGGTTACACTTGTAGAAATAACACCTGACATGGCCACATAGCAATATTCTCCCACTTTGTTACGGACCTTACACCATTACCATGGCTATGGGTGACAATGATTTTGATCTCAACATTCCCCCTTTCCTTGTCCTGCACCTAGTGTTCAATGTGGATCTCCTTCAGCCATACTTCCCACCATTATTGGACAGCTCTGAGATAGAAGAAAAATTGACACCAATAGAGATCAACCATGACTGCATGCAATAGGAATCCAATGATCATATTGTGGAAACATGGGTCAAGGGCACTCGCTAGCAAAAGATCCAGCTTTATCGAGTTCTCAAAGCAGCGCAACTCATGCAGCAAGGCAAGTGGTTCACCTGTGGCCAAATTCAAGAGAAATTTCCTCATTTGATGGGGGCACTCAATGCAATGGATACCATTGCTTCCTAAGCTAGGAGGATTGATCCAAATGAATTTCAGTGGCCTCCCACCTATTCCAACTAGCTCATTTTGGTAGTTTTCTAGTTTGGTAGTTTTTTCCTAGTTTTTAGGTCCCTAACTTCAGGGGATCTTTTGAAGCCTTAAATGACATTTTTAGGGATTTCCCTAGTCAAATTGTAGACATAGTTAGATTCTTATGGAAACACGTGTATTCCTCGGATAGACCTTTCCAATGGGCTATCTTGTTCCTAAAACATAGATCGTATGCAAAAGCTATGACCACATGAAGTTGATGTACTAGCTTACCCCAATGGGGCCCATATGACTTTTGGCGCTTCATCTCCTAGGGTTAGGTTTTTGGATGTCTAGGGTTTTTGCATTCCTATTTATTCTAAAAATGCTTGGAGAGCCTCTTTGTAACCATCTTCTTGCGAATGAGCGCAATCGTCACATCTCTTCTAAGAGATAAGCCGCCACCATTCTAGCAATCTTGTTTTCCGTTGGATTTTATAGTTTCAACACGTTTTCTTATTGAATGGAAACCAATTTATTGTATCTATGTTATTGTATATCTGAAATTCTTGTGTCTTTATGTTAAGAATAATAATAATCTGTATTCATTTTTGTTCTACTCATCAAATCTGTATCAGTGAGTATTCTATTTTCCATCATCAACCAACAAAATAATTTGACTGGCAAAGGCATATGCCAATTCCAGATATTTAAATACCAGTCATTTGTAGTGATTTCTTGGTCATATAAACATATCAGTTCATAGACATGTTTAGCATTGACTTTGCCTTCTTTAATATTCCAAGACCACAATAAAGTATCTTTTTCATCATTTAACTTGATACCACTCAATACTAAACCTTTTACATACCAGTGCCATTCCTCTTTATGTTCTCCATCTAAACCAAGAAACTCTTCACTTTTCCATCTAGTTATAATTGGATCCTCATAAGTTAAATTTTTTTCCTATCCCAGAAATTTAATATCAATAGTGTGTAGGGTACTAGTTAGATTCTTTGACAATTTGTAAAAGGGTTGTGCTCCAATTATCATATCCTCTCCAATCCTAATGTCCCATCCATTCCCTGGCTTCCAATCAATACAATCAGTAATGGTAAGAAGTGAATCAATTAGTGCTCTCCAGCAATTTGAAGTCCCTTTTAATTTGTTTCTCCCTTCTCTAAACCATTCAAGTATTGTTTTATTTTTTAGATACTTCTTATGGATCACTTCTTTCCAAAGTACTTGAACCATGAGGCTTCGCCAAAGTCTTTTTGCTTCCAAGGATTTTCCAAACCACAAAATATTTTTTAAACCCCATACCCCTTTCTTTTTTGGTCTTGCAATCCTTTTCCAACTAACCAGATGTATACTTTATTTTTCTTTTTTTCCCACCCATAAAAAAATGAACATCCTTCTTCTTATTTTATTTAAGATATTTATAGGGATATTTGCCAATGAGAGCCAGTAAACAGGAATACTTTCTAAGATAGATTTTACAAGTATTAAAGAAATTATTTTTTCCATTTTTTTCTATAACTAACTCTAATCTGTAAGAGTATAAGAGTTTGGTTTGATAAAGAAACCTAAGTACTCAAAACCAACTTCAAGTGGTTTTACCTCATAAGATAATATACCTTTTAAGGCTGTAAGTTCCTCCCTAGTCCAACCAGTTTCTAAGAAAAGTGACTTCTGAGAGCTAAAGGACATACTCGCCGCATTACAAAACAAGTCAAGTGCCTCCTTTAAAACTCGCCATTCTCCAAGATAACCATTCCCAAATAAAATAACATCATCGACCAAAAAGTAAGTGTGTAATTATGATTCCTTTTGCCACTAAGACTCCTACAAATTTCCCTTCTTCAACTATCTTTAGAATGAGCCTACTAAGTCCTTCCACAATAAGTAAAAACATAATTGGGGAGAGACAAAACCATTGCCTCAATCCTCTAGTAAATTTGAAAAAGGTGGATGGGATTCCATTTATTAAGACACAAAAATTTGCATAAATTACACATCCCATAATCCAATCCGTTGCTTCAAGGATTAATCTAATCTGAAGTAAAACTTACCTTAGAAAACCCCAATCCACCTTATATTAATATTTCATCATATATAGTTTTAAGACAAAATATTTTGTATTTTTGAACTTTATACTGTGAAAGGCCTCCTGTGCCACTCCTATGGCATCTGTGACTTGTCTACTTCCAAAAATCCAAACAGTTCCTATGAAATACTTGTGGACAGAAAGAGTTTGATTCTCGAAGCAATAATTTTGGTAATTATCTTATAAATCAAGTTACATAGGGAGATTGGTATAAATCCTTCACAGGAAAATTGTTTATCAATTTTCAAGATTATTTCTAGAAAGGTTGCATTTAGTGCTCCTGAAAATTTCCCTTTCAATATAGACGCTTCCACCAAAGCCAACAATTCAGGCCCCAAAAGATAAAAAAACTTCAAAAATAATTCGACAATCCAGCCATCCAGTCCAAGACTTTTTGAAATAGAAAACCCTTTAAGAGTTGTCATCACTTCAGAGAGTGAAACTGGATCTGCAATTTTATGGCCTTCCTCCTTAGAAAAAATCCTAGGATAAACTTTAAGGACATCCAATTGTGCTATAATAGAGATATTGTTGTGAGCTTTGAAGATATTTAAAAAGTATTCTACTACTTCCTTTTTTTACATCATGTTGGCTTGTGATTTGGGATCCATCCAACTTCTTTATTTCCCAGATGACATTTGTTTGTTTTCTATAATTTTCGAAGGCATGAAAAAATTTGATATTCATGTCTCCCGACACAAACCAATTTATCCTTCTCTTTTGTCTCCAAGTATCCTCCTACTTTAAAAGTTCCAATTTCCTTTTTTGTTTTTCTAAAACCAAAAATTTATCTTCCTCATTCTCAAATCCCCCAGGAAAATCAGAATAAAGGATATCTAAGTCAACTTCTGGTTGATTTAATTCCTCTTTAGCCAAAAAATGTTTGTTCCTTTCCTAGTCAATGACCATAGACATTATAATTTTGAATTTTTTTTACAAGGGAGTCCATCAGGGAAGTGATTTCAGAACTCAAAAGCCCATTCCACTTCGATCTCACTAACTCTACAAAATCTGGATCATCCAACTAGATAGAGTTGAATTTAAAGGGATAATTAATATTTTCCTTTCTTTATCCAGTTGAAAAATTACCAGCATGTGATAAAAAATCTTAGCATTTACCACCCAAGTTCTATATACGTAACCAAAACATGCCAAATTTCCATTAATTAAGAATTAGTCCAATTTCTTAGCTATGAAATGTTCCTCTCCTCTTCCATTCCTCCAGGTTGGGAAAAAATTCACAGGTTCCACATCAACTAAACCTTCTTCAATTAGTAATTGGTTAAAGTAGAAAGACAAAGGCTCAATTCTAGGAGAAGAGCCCCAAACCTACCTAGAAGAGATAGTAAAGTTTAAGTCGCCTCCCAAAATACTATTCCGTTCTTTCAATATACCATCCTTCTTTACCCTATCCTAGTAATCATGTCTATTTCCATAAGGACCATAGAAATTTACCTTCTTTACACTTTTGTTTATATCCTTAACTAGTCCATCCGATAAGATTCCTGCACGAGTCAAGAAAGAAATAAAATAATATTTCCTCAGGTTCCAAGAAGATAAAATTCCTCCCGAAAATCCATTTGATTCCAACCCACAGAGGTTCCACATATGGAATTTTTTTTCAAAAATCTCCCTCCCTTTCGGTTCACTAACCATTGTTTCTTGAGTAAATAAGATATCAGGCTTTACCAATTCTAAAAAGCATTTGAGAGATAAAAACTTTGGAGCGCCCCCCACTCCTCTTATGTTTAGGGAGGTTACTATGATATTTTACCCCTTATGAGGGATTTCTGTGCTCTAAGCACCCTTCGTCCTTCCAAGACCTGCAAACTAGTGGTTCTAGTAATCTCTTTCTCCTTCCCCAATTTTATAGCA
>JASDQU010502710.1:83314-102270 GCA_032191745.1 Picea mariana | reverse complement strand
GAAATTTCCTCATTTGATGGGGGCACTCAATGCAATGGATACCATTGCTTCCTAAGCTAGGAGGATTGATCCAAATGAATTTCAGTGGCCTCCCACCTATTCCAACTAGCTCATTTTGGTAGTTTTCTAGTTTGGTAGTTTTTTCCTAGTTTTTAGGTCCCTAACTTCAGGGGATCTTTTGAAGCCTTAAATGACATTTTTAGGGATTTCCCTAGTCAAATTGTAGACATAGTTAGATTCTTATGGAAACACGTGTATTCCTCGGATAGACCTTTCCAATGGGCTATCTTGTTCCTAAAACATAGATCGTATGCAAAAGCTATGACCACATGAAGTTGATGTACTAGCTTACCCCAATGGGGCCCATATGACTTTTGGCGCTTCATCTCCTAGGGTTAGGTTTTTGGATGTCTAGGGTTTTTGCATTCCTATTTATTCTAAAAATGCTTGGAGAGCCTCTTTGTAACCATCTTCTTGCGAATGAGCGCAATCGTCACATCTCTTCTAAGAGATAAGCCGCCACCATTCTAGCAATCTTGTTTTCCGTTGGATTTTATAGTTTCAACACGTTTTCTTATTGAATGGAAACCAATTTATTGTATCTATGTTATTGTATATCTGAAATTCTTGTGTCTTTATGTTAAGAATAATAATAATCTGTATTCATTTTTGTTCTACTCATCAAATCTGTATCAGTGAGTATTCTATTTTCCATCATCAACCAACAAAATAATTTGACTGGCAAAGGCATATGCCAATTCCAGATATTTAAATACCAGTCATTTGTAGTGATTTCTTGGTCATATAAACATATCAGTTCATAGACATGTTTAGCATTGACTTTGCCTTCTTTAATATTCCAAGACCACAATAAAGTATCTTTTTCATCATTTAACTTGATACCACTCAATACTAAACCTTTTACATACCAGTGCCATTCCTCTTTATGTTCTCCATCTAAACCAAGAAACTCTTCACTTTTCCATCTAGTTATAATTGGATCCTCATAAGTTAAATTTTTTTCCTATCCCAGAAATTTAATATCAATAGTGTGTAGGGTACTAGTTAGATTCTTTGACAATTTGTAAAAGGGTTGTGCTCCAATTATCATATCCTCTCCAATCCTAATGTCCCATCCATTCCCTGGCTTCCAATCAATACAATCAGTAATGGTAAGAAGTGAATCAATTAGTGCTCTCCAGCAATTTGAAGTCCCTTTTAATTTGTTTCTCCCTTCTCTAAACCATTCAAGTATTGTTTTATTTTTTAGATACTTCTTATGGATCACTTCTTTCCAAAGTACTTGAACCATGAGGCTTCGCCAAAGTCTTTTTGCTTCCAAGGATTTTCCAAACCACAAAATATTTTTTAAACCCCATACCCCTTTCTTTTTTGGTCTTGCAATCCTTTTCCAACTAACCAGATGTATACTTTATTTTTCTTTTTTTCCCACCCATAAAAAAATGAACATCCTTCTTCTTATTTTATTTAAGATATTTATAGGGATATTTGCCAATGAGAGCCAGTAAACAGGAATACTTTCTAAGATAGATTTTACAAGTATTAAAGAAATTATTTTTTCCATTTTTTTCTATAACTAACTCTAATCTGTAAGAGTATAAGAGTTTGGTTTGATAAAGAAACCTAAGTACTCAAAACCAACTTCAAGTGGTTTTACCTCATAAGATAATATACCTTTTAAGGCTGTAAGTTCCTCCCTAGTCCAACCAGTTTCTAAGAAAAGTGACTTCTGAGAGCTAAAGGACATACTCGCCGCATTACAAAACAAGTCAAGTGCCTCCTTTAAAACTCGCCATTCTCCAAGATAACCATTCCCAAATAAAATAACATCATCGACCAAAAAGTAAGTGTGTAATTATGATTCCTTTTGCCACTAAGACTCCTACAAATTTCCCTTCTTCAACTATCTTTAGAATGAGCCTACTAAGTCCTTCCACAATAAGTAAAAACATAATTGGGGAGAGACAAAACCATTGCCTCAATCCTCTAGTAAATTTGAAAAAGGTGGATGGGATTCCATTTATTAAGACACAAAAATTTGCATAAATTACACATCCCATAATCCAATCCGTTGCTTCAAGGATTAATCTAATCTGAAGTAAAACTTACCTTAGAAAACCCCAATCCACCTTATATTAATATTTCATCATATATAGTTTTAAGACAAAATATTTTGTATTTTTGAACTTTATACTGTGAAAGGCCTCCTGTGCCACTCCTATGGCATCTGTGACTTGTCTACTTCCAAAAATCCAAACAGTTCCTATGAAATACTTGTGGACAGAAAGAGTTTGATTCTCGAAGCAATAATTTTGGTAATTATCTTATAAATCAAGTTACATAGGGAGATTGGTATAAATCCTTCACAGGAAAATTGTTTATCAATTTTCAAGATTATTTCTAGAAAGGTTGCATTTAGTGCTCCTGAAAATTTCCCTTTCAATATAGACGCTTCCACCAAAGCCAACAATTCAGGCCCCAAAAGATAAAAAAACTTCAAAAATAATTCGACAATCCAGCCATCCAGTCCAAGACTTTTTGAAATAGAAAACCCTTTAAGAGTTGTCATCACTTCAGAGAGTGAAACTGGATCTGCAATTTTATGGCCTTCCTCCTTAGAAAAAATCCTAGGATAAACTTTAAGGACATCCAATTGTGCTATAATAGAGATATTGTTGTGAGCTTTGAAGATATTTAAAAAGTATTCTACTACTTCCTTTTTTTACATCATGTTGGCTTGTGATTTGGGATCCATCCAACTTCTTTATTTCCCAGATGACATTTGTTTGTTTTCTATAATTTTCGAAGGCATGAAAAAATTTGATATTCATGTCTCCCGACACAAACCAATTTATCCTTCTCTTTTGTCTCCAAGTATCCTCCTACTTTAAAAGTTCCAATTTCCTTTTTTGTTTTTCTAAAACCAAAAATTTATCTTCCTCATTCTCAAATCCCCCAGGAAAATCAGAATAAAGGATATCTAAGTCAACTTCTGGTTGATTTAATTCCTCTTTAGCCAAAAAATGTTTGTTCCTTTCCTAGTCAATGACCATAGACATTATAATTTTGAATTTTTTTTACAAGGGAGTCCATCAGGGAAGTGATTTCAGAACTCAAAAGCCCATTCCACTTCGATCTCACTAACTCTACAAAATCTGGATCATCCAACTAGATAGAGTTGAATTTAAAGGGATAATTAATATTTTCCTTTCTTTATCCAGTTGAAAAATTACCAGCATGTGATAAAAAATCTTAGCATTTACCACCCAAGTTCTATATACGTAACCAAAACATGCCAAATTTCCATTAATTAAGAATTAGTCCAATTTCTTAGCTATGAAATGTTCCTCTCCTCTTCCATTCCTCCAGGTTGGGAAAAAATTCACAGGTTCCACATCAACTAAACCTTCTTCAATTAGTAATTGGTTAAAGTAGAAAGACAAAGGCTCAATTCTAGGAGAAGAGCCCCAAACCTACCTAGAAGAGATAGTAAAGTTTAAGTCGCCTCCCAAAATACTATTCCGTTCTTTCAATATACCATCCTTCTTTACCCTATCCTAGTAATCATGTCTATTTCCATAAGGACCATAGAAATTTACCTTCTTTACACTTTTGTTTATATCCTTAACTAGTCCATCCGATAAGATTCCTGCACGAGTCAAGAAAGAAATAAAATAATATTTCCTCAGGTTCCAAGAAGATAAAATTCCTCCCGAAAATCCATTTGATTCCAACCCACAGAGGTTCCACATATGGAATTTTTTTTCAAAAATCTCCCTCCCTTTCGGTTCACTAACCATTGTTTCTTGAGTAAATAAGATATCAGGCTTTACCAATTCTAAAAAGCATTTGAGAGATAAAAACTTTGGAGCGCCCCCCACTCCTCTTATGTTTAGGGAGGTTACTATGATATTTTACCCCTTATGAGGGATTTCTGTGCTCTAAGCACCCTTCGTCCTTCCAAGACCTGCAAACTAGTGGTTCTAGTAATCTCTTTCTCCTTCCCCAATTTTATAGCAATTCTTTTTTTAGAGGGGAAAAATCCTTCTCCAACCATTTAAATACAACTCCTTTAAAAATTGAAGGCTTTGATGTCTTCCTATTAACTACATCACCTACAAAAAAACTCAATTTTCTTATCCTTTTAAGTAGAATCCTGTGAGTCCCCCCCCAAATAGACCTGGAGAGGAGTATGGTTGAGTACCTATTTATAAGAGGGAATGAAGGTTTGTAAAGAGTCATCAAATATAGTTTGAACATAAACTTCGGCCTATGAAAAAACATTGTGTCTTTCCAAATTTCCCACCTCCTCATCACTCGTGGTATTACACAACTCCTTCACAATAGGTTTCTGTATCACTCTACCATGGGGAACTACTATACTTTCGGGAGACAAAATTCCTTCTTCCTCCCGAGCCACCAGCTCAGGGTTTGTTCATGAGAGAAGTTTACAGAGTAAGTTACCTCCAGAGTTAACAGTAACGTTCTTGAAACCTAGGGCCCTGTTTTTAGTAAAGTCCTCTTCCGTAAACATTACAGAATTACACGCGCATAAACCCTCTTTCCCAAAGGAAACAATGGTGTCCTTACAGGCCCCCATTTTAATATTTTTATTCATAATAGGGGAAATAGGCAAATCAGGAATGGAGGGAAAGAAATTTCTCCGAAGGAACTCAAAATCAGAACAAGAAAGTGAGGAAAAAAGATTTGGGAAAAAGGTTTTGATCTTACCTATCAGAGAATAAGAATCCACTATCAAAGCTGAAGAGGCCCCTTCAATAGATGAATTGGTAAAACTAGATGACAACAGTTGTGAAACCAACTCCTTTCCAGCCTCAACATCAAAGAAACACAACAATTGTTTTTTGGAATAGCCATGGCATGAACTTTTCAAATGACCCACTTCTTTGCAGACCACGCACTGAAATGGTATCCTCCAATAATCCCACCTCCATGCCACTCAATTTACAAGTCCTCTGGTAAATCATTTTGTAAGTGAAATTCCACCAGAATATTTACAACCATTTTGTCCTGACCTAATAGTAGCTGCGGGTCTGCATGTAGGAATTTTCCTAAGGAGTATTTGATCGCCTTGAATTCTTCCAAATTCCATAATACTAGTGGGAATCTCGGAAGTAACACTCAAATATGGTGGAATATAAAGTTTAACTTTTCTGGATCAAATAAATGTGTCCAATGCTTCAACATCAAGCTCCCATTCCCATGTAACACAACACGACCTAAGATCAAATCCTCATCGACCACCTTTCTAAATTTGAAACAATACCAACCCCGAACTAAAACAAATACTTCAAGAGTGTAGCCCAAGACTTCATTCCAATTTTTTGTTACCCACCCAAAAATGTCTTTGTTTGACATCGGCTAGTAGTTGAAGTGACCCACCAATACACATAAATAGAGTAACACTACCTCCTACAATCGTATGTTGCACCCCAACATCATTCTCACCTTTTGTGTGTGAGGCTTCCATGAATTCGAAATCTAGGGTCTCTTCTCCGGCCCTGCCATCCCACCAGAAGATTCTTTTTCGGTTATGCCTTCCTTAGTTGAAAGCCTTCCTCTTTCTCTAGACCATTTCTGTAAATTTTAAACCACGCTCACATCTCTAGTCTGATACTCATGACACTTTGTGACCTCTCCAGTGCTAAACCCACAACTTTGTGGTCGCGGGCTAGATAAACTAGAAATATGCAAAAAAGAGGTTTGACAAGGATACCAAAACCCACCCACTACTTCCTCCTCGAATAGAGACTCAACGATCCTGATGGATCTAGTGTCCTTCGAGCCACCGTTGATTTCATCGCTTGTCAATAGGTTCCTAACAGGCGTTTCTGTCAACCAGTTTGCAATAAATAAAGGGTTCAGATCAAACTTAACCCATCTAACCACCCTTAGTTCTGCATGGAAAACTTCATCTGATTCATGAATTATTGCTTGTCTCCAGAACTCATCATCCTCCTATTCAAGGGCATCAACCAACTCAGCTCCTTCCATAAGGTATTAATCAGGTTTAAAAAACCCTCCAGGTCAAAATAATCTAGAGGAACCCAGTTCTCCCTAAAATCAGTCCCGCCACCCACCTATAAGCTTCCAAGGTCCATCCTAATAGTCTATAGGCTCCCTTCCTAAGGCTCAAAGGTCCCACATTTTCATCTACCAAAACCTGGTAGTCGTGCCTTCACCCCCCAGAGATCCAAAATAACCAAAGTATATTCAAGTAAAGGAGATACAATTATTTATTTATTTCATTTATTTATTATTATATTATTATTTTCTTTTCTTAATTTTTTTTTTATTTCATTAAAACTAAAGTATATTCAAAAGATATTGAGAATTATTAATTTAAAATCAAATTTCATTATATAAAAAAATTTGAACAAAAGCCATATAAGAATTTTTTAAGAAAATCCAATAAATAATTATTTGTTCAGTTTATTAATATCCATTTCCCCATTTTATAATATAAGTTAAAATAGCCAACAAAAATAGACAAGCAACTCAAAAGAAAAAGATAATAAAAAGTATTAATGTGAAACTAAATCTCAACATACACAAGATTATTATACAACAAATATTCAACAAAAACCAATAAGTCTCACTATCAACCACTTAGGTGTAGTACATAACTAGTTGTATTGTTATTCATTTGCCCCATTTTTATGGTACAAGTTAAGATAGTCTACAAAAGTGGGTAAACATTAGTTTTTTTTTTTTGGATAAAAATGATTTTTTTCTTTCAAAATCATCCAATGGATGAAGATGCTGATAAGTATTAATGCGAAATGAAATCTCAACAAAAATATCAAGATAGATAAGGTCAATATAAAACAAATTTTCAACAATATTTAATTACTCTCACTATCAACCACTTGAGTTTCTTACATAATTAGTTATACACTAAATTATTACCCATTTGCATCATTTTTATGGTACAAATCAAAATAGACATTTCAAGTAAGAAAGCGCATCCAAGAAAACAAAATTTTGAGAAGTATTAATGTGAAACAAAATCTCAACATAGATCATGCCACTATATAATAGATTTTCAAAAAAATCCATTAATTATCATTATCAACCACTTGAATATCCTACATAATGTCAACATTATTTTAATAAATCAATTGAACAACATACCACAATCTATTTCACCACAAAGAAATAACAACTTTCCTTATAAATAAATGGTAGGGTAAACATAATTTCTCTCACCTACATCCTTTTGAGGGTTGCACATGGCGAGGGGGTGCATATGCACACCTTCACCTATCACCCATTTCCCCATTCATTTGAACACTTGCAATCACTTCCCTCATCCATGGGAAGGGGGAGTGATGATCTATACATATTCATCCCTCCCACTCTTCCACCACCCATTTTCTAAGGGATTGTTGGAAATGTAAATCCCAATATTTTGTAATGGGTATATGAGTAAGTGTGTGCTAGATATACAATACACAAGTAGTTTTGTGAGACATGAGAGGTTCACTAAGTACACCTATGGCATGACATGGTCATTTGCATCATAAAATATAATACTCCTAACTCTTTTTTTATCTCCCAAAAATATTTTATTGAACCCCTTTCAATACATCTTTCCAATTAAAATACCCCCTAATCAATTTTGATCTCCATATATCCATATATCCTAGGTATCCATTTTTTAACGAAAATTTTCATACTTGTTTTATTCTAGGTCTCTAGTATGTTGTTATGTATATATTTCCCACTTTTCATCCACTAATATTCATCGTGCTTCTTCCTTTTGTGGCCTTCAAAAATCCATGTGATGTCTTTTATTCAAGCCATGACTAGGTTTCCTTGGGTTTCTTCTTTTCTCTGCATTAGAAACTACCTATATCCATCTCCATGGGAAATTAAAATACAACTAGGAATACCTACTTCCATAGGTATATTAAAATACCCCTCTCACCAGGTATTATTACTAAGTGATATAATAGTCAAATTTTGAGTAGTTTTAAAACCCCTAATATGAATGAACATGGTATAATATTTCCAAACTAGTGAAATTGTAATACCCCAAGACCGTGCCCCAGCTGAATTGTAAATAAGTTTTATAGGTTGTTGAGCCAAGTGATTATAAGCTAGGAGGCTTATGTGATGATTAGGCCGGAGAGCCTAGATTCTAAAGGATAGTGTGCCTAATTTTGTATATATAAACACTCATATCATTAAAATAATACATCGTTTCAAGTAGAACAACCACGATAAAAGAGTATGGGGGGATAAAATCCACTAGGAAGGGAAACAAAGGGGATAAGAGCCTAGGAAAGGTGCTAAGATAGAGGGATTATCTCTAAGGGAATATTATATTATTATTCCTAAATACTATGGTGAGGATAATTAATTTACCCTAACTTCTTATGGGAAAGAAAATTAATACCAAGTGGAGAGAAGTGAACTCTTGGAGAGCCATGTGTCAATCGGGGCACATGCAAATATATGTGGGGAATTTAGTTTGTTTTCCCATCTTTCCCCATTTCACGCACACACTCATTCATTCACGGAGGGAGCCATCATTCCCCATTCACCAAGTCATTCATGCAAGAAGCCATTGAATCCATTATTTGAACCTCTCCATGCCTCACGCACACCTTCAACAGTGACCCCGTACATTCATGTTAATCACAACACACATGTACTTTACCTGAGCCTGTACTGTACCTCACTTGAATGTTGTCATTGCCAATGCAGTTCTTTGAATGAGTGTGGTTGTTTTCATTTCCTATTCTATACTTGAACTTTGTTTCTTCCATCTCTCATACTTGATTGACTTACGATATGGACAAAAGAAGTAGGCTCTCAGAACTATGGATTGAAGAAATCTCTCCAAGTGAGAGAGTTTGTTGGGGAAGTGATTTTTCCTGAGGAATCCCAACTGCAGTTATAGTTCTCTAAGAATTCATGTTTGGTGTATTGTTGAAGACCTGGAAGGGGAGTGGGGCATCCGAAGGAATGTTGAGTAGTGAAGGGGCACACATCCTAGGATGGGACAGGCATGTGGGGAATTAGAGGTTGTTGGTTGTTAGTTTGAGTTAGCATCCAGGAATGGAATCCTTCATGTTGACTGCGTAACTTCCTGTTGTCTCTGCCTAGCCTAGGAATCCCTTTACCCAGGTGGAGTTTAGTCCTAGGTCAAGGGTGACCCACTGCTAATAGTGATGAACAACATGGTCTAAGGCTGGGGGGATCATAGAATTTGTACACGTAGTTGGTGGTCTTCTATAAAAAGATAAGTATCAATTCTATGCTCAATTGAATGTTGTGTATTTATACATGTCTTTATAATTGTGGGCATTGCCTATGTATGTTGCATGTATATGTTTACTATTATTTCCACATAAATATGTATATTGGTAGAATTTATTTGTCTGTTCAAAGTTACATGTATACAGATGAAATTATTGTAAGTTTTTAGGTGGCATGACCCATTCTAGGTAGGATGGATATGTTACAATGTATTAAGTTCTGCAAGAGTTTAAGTGTAGCATATCCCAACATGTATAAGCCTGGGTGTGTGAAAATCTGGTATCAGATCTCCATTTTTTTACACTGAGCATGGATTGGGCCGTGTAATAGGAATTTGAAGAAAAAGTTTCAGAGTGCTTTTTTGTCTAAATGGATAAAATTCAAGTTTCAAAAAATCCATGAGTATGAAGAGGGAACTGAGAGAACACCTTAGTTGTGTTTGAAATCTCAAGATATTTAACACTTCGAGAAAGACAACAAAGGAAAGAAACCAAAACAAAGGTGGTTTTGAGGCCAAAAAGTTTAGATTTGGGTCATTGGATCTGTTCATGAGAAGGCAGATCTTTCACAGTCTTCAGATCTAGGGTAGTAGTGCGATTTTTAACCCCTCAAGTCCTTCAGACTTCTTTTCTTTGCCAATTTTCCAATCTTTGAAGAAAAGGGGGGAAAATCCCCGAAGCTCCAAAGTCCCATAGTGAATCTACACCATATATCCATTAGGAGAAGTTAGATCGTTGGATCCCCCAAGTGATTTTGCAGTTTTGAATTTGGGGAAATATGGTTATGGATGTGAAAAGTGGAATTTTCCCTGAAGTCCCGAAGTGTGGAACCTATCCAGACAATTTATGTTTGAGGACACGTGTTTGAATATAAGTATGTGTTTGGAATTTCAGTGTCCGACAATTCGAGGGTGGGTGGTGTTCAACAATGAAATCCTCCAAAGCCCAAAGTTCCAAAGTCCTAGACCTCTGAAGTCCTAAAGCTTTGGGGAAAATATGTTCATAAGTTCGGGGTTCGGATGTTTTTATGTGATCCCAAAGTCCCAAATTCTTGGAGCGTCGGAGTGATGTGACATGATGGCATCACCTAGAGTGGCGTGGACCTGATCAAGAATTTGGAAGCTCAACGACCAAGAGTTTTAAAGTGTGTAGATGAGAATTTTTTGGAAGTCTTGGAGTTTTGAATTCCCAAAGACCTGGGAAACAACTTTTCGGAAGTTTGACATTCGGGAGTTATCAAGTATGTAGATGTGAAATATTTTGAAGCTCGAAGTGTTGAAGTCGTGGAGTGTAGGAGTGACATGGCATGATGATGTCAACTAGAGTGACATGGAATTTTTCAAAAATTTGGCGTTCGAGATTTTTGAGGGTTGTTGTAGAAGGAACCTTTGAATCCTAGATTTCTGATGTCACGAAGCACCAGAGAGACATGTCCTATTGACATCACCTAGGGTGAAGTGAACACACTTTCTTATTTCCATGCGTCATCTTGTTTCATGATTTTCAAGGACCTTTTGTGCTAGTTAGATCTTGACATGTGTCACCCATCATATTGGTCCACATGTTGTCTCTACATTTATGCCACACAACAACTCCTTGGTGTGTGATTGCTAACGAGAATATAGGAGTTCTCTAATTCATCATTCAAGGGAACGTGAGTATATTGATGCAAGAGCCCTTGATGCATGAAGCTCCAGAGAGATTCTCTGAGAATTCTCAAGTTCAGAGTTCGAAGGAAATGATGTGTGAGGTAGTCAAAACTTCTAAATCCTGAAGTTTCAAAGTACTGAAGCTTCGAAGTAGCAGAGCCTTGCAGCTCTCAAGATGTACCGTGAAAGAGTTCGCTAGTTTGACATTCGGGAGAAATAATGCATGAAGTAGTAATATCCTCCAAAGCCTGAAGTTTCATAGCCCTGAATTCTTGAAGMTATGAATAAGAACATATCATCTAAGTGCTTGGACATATCCCTTGTTCATATGAGACTCTAGTCGGAATCAAAGAGAGCTAGTTCTGAATTGTTGTTTACAATGACATAAACAAGCTAAAAGAAYGAGTATGTGGGGTTTTGATTTGTGCAGATATATGCCTAAAGATGTGAAAAATACCCATATACTTTATGAGAGGATCCAAAACGAAACTAAGAGATAATTTGGCTCTAAGAAAGAACAATAATTGTACAAGGATTAGCTCCCAAGAAGTACAATTGGTCAAATATCCATAGCTTTATACTTAAGAATCAGAATTGAGAAAGGGTAAAATCATTGGAAAGATATTGGATAATATAATATAATTGTTCCCCCATAAAATTGAGTTGAACAAAAAAATTCTCAGAAAATCAGAAGAAATAAGTCTAATGTGTTATTGAACTAGAATGGTTCATATTTTCATGAAATTGTTGAGTCAATTAGCCTGACAAAGTTATATTGGCTACACATTTTGCAGAGTTAACAACAACCAAATCAGATCAGGATCAACACAAAGTGAAGAGGGATGGAAGAGGCATAGGGGGCTTACATCTAGGAAGATGAGATCAGAGGGATGGATGTCCATATGGGTATTGAAGGAACAAACTCCAATGCACCTAGAGAAGGAAAGGATGAAAACATGAATATGGTAGAGACCATTAAAAATTTACAAAAATATGTCTAAAGTCATAAAGCTAATAATGAAAGCATTATGAAATCCAAGGAGCAGTAGGAATACTTCAACATGAAGTTCATACAGAGCCTAGATAGAATTGAAAATAAATTGGATAATGAGAATGGCTCAAGCAAATCAGGAAGTCATAGGTCTCATGAGGAGAAAGCAATATCAATAAGTGTTAGCACACATCACCATCACTCCCCAAAGAATTCCAATAGGAGATCACATAGTAGCTCAATTATGTCCCCTTTCAAGAAGCATCATAAGAGGTCTGGGATGGATGAGATGTGAGGAAAAATGAACAAAATCAAACCTCCTACTTTTGATGGTGAGCAAAAGAAGGATGAATATATTGAGACATGGCTTCTAGGAAAGAGAAAATATTTTCAATTGCACACTTATTCTCCCCCTGCATAAGGAAGAATTGCTACCTATCAACTCAAGGGAAAGGCATCCATATGGTGGGATCAACTTGTGCAGGTGCAACACATTAAAGAGAAAAATGTTACTTGGAAGGAATTCAAGAGGCATTTTGAAAATAAATACTTGAATAAGAGATATTATGACAAGAAAATGAAGGATTTATTTGAACTAAAGCTTGGAAGTGTGACCATTGATGAATATGAAAGAAGATTTTTGGAACTGTTAAAGTATGTCTCCTTCATCAAGGATGAGATAGTTAAAATTCATAGGTATTTGAGTGGGCTACCATCTTTCATCGATGAGAAGATTCAATATGATGATCCCAATAATTTGGAGGAGACCATAAGGAAAGATAAATTCCTATATGATCAGCATAAAGGAAAGCCAAATTTCCAAAAATATTGGGAAGAAAAAAATAAGTTCAAGATGGAAAAGACGAAGAAAGGGAATAAGCCACCATTCTTCAGAAATAGTCCTCTGGGAAAGCCAACTTCTAGAGAACCCAAAATGATTAAAATGGGTGGGAAAAGGCCAAAGAATCCACCTATTCAATGTTGGGGTTGTAAAGGATACCATAAGTGTAGATATTTTCCTCACAAAAGTGAGAAAGTGAGAGTTGTTCACAATGTACAGCAAGTTGAAATAGTGAAGGACATTGGAAAGAATGTACCCATGATCTATATAGCCCTGGAAAACAAGCAAGATGAGTTTCAATCACACATGATTGAAGTGGAAGGTATGATCAACAACCAAACCATTGAAATTTTAATTGATTTAGGAGCTAGTCATAGTTACAGAGATGCTAAGATGGTGGAAAGATTTCATTTTCCAAAAAGAAAGCATGGAAAATATTGCTTGTTGCAGTTCTCTACCAGATCCAAAAGAAAATTTAATAAGATGGTTAAGTCATACCCATTGAACATGAATGGGCTGAGCACCAAGGAAAATTTGATCTTTCCATTAGGTTCCTATGACTATCTAATTGGTATGGATTGGTTGGACCAACACCATGTTGTCTTAGACTTCCATAACAAGGCATTTACTTTCTAGGATGAGGAAGGGAACCTAAGGACAGTGCATGGAATTCCTAGGGCAGTAAATGTCATAGAAATATCAGCATTGCAACTAAAGAAGTGTTATAGAAAGGGTTGTCAAATATTTGCAGCCCATATGGAACAAAACCTAAAGGTAAGGTGTCAAAAATTGAATAGTATGCAATCTTAAAGAAATTTGAAGATGTATTTAAAGAAATACCAGGACTACCCCCTAAAAGAGATATTTATTTCTCTATAAATGTGATGCATGGAGCAACTCCAGTATCCAATACTCCTTATAGGATGAGTACACTAGAACTAAAGGATTTGCAAATGTAGCTTGAAGAGATTCTGAGGAAGGGGTATGTATCCCCAAGTGTGTCACCTAGGTGCTCCAGTATTATTTGTGAAAAATAAAGATGGAACATTGAGACTTTGTATTGACTTCAAGCAGTTGAACAACGTAACTATAAAGAATAAGTATCCTTTGCCAAGGATCGATGACCTCTTTTATTAGTTGAAGAAAGAAAAAATATTCTCAAAGATCGATCTCAGCTCAAGTTATTATCAGGTAAGAATTAAATATGAAGACATCAACAAGACTGATTTCAGAAAAAGGTATGGGAATTATGAGTTCACAGTGGTTCCATTTGGGTTATCAAATGCACCAGTTGTCTTCATGTGTTTAATGAATGTTTTTCTCCGAGAATATTTATATAAGTTTTTCATTGTATTTTTGGATGACATTCTTATATATTCCAAGTCATAAGAAGAGAATGAACAACACTTGAAGATGGTACTGCAAGTATTAAAGGACCATTAGTTGTATGCCAAATTGAGCAAGTGCTCATTTTATCAAAACCAAATTCATTGTTTGGGGCATATCATATCTGAGGAAGGGATAGTAGTGGATCCTGAAAATATTAAGGCCATTAGAGGATGTTCAACACCTAAGAATGTGAAAAAGTTATATCCTTCATGGGCCTTGCAGGCTACTACAAAAGATTTATTGCAATATTATCAAATATTGCACACCCGATCACTTCCTTACAAAAGAAGGGATTGAAGTTCCAGTGTTCATTGCAGTGTCAAAAGAGTTTTCAACACTTGAAGCAATTATTAACCAGTGCTCCAATACTAAGGATTTTTTATCCAAATGAATATTTCACTGTATGCACATATGCATGTAAGGAAGGACTTGGTAGAGTCCTCAGTCATAATGGGTATGTTATATGTTATGAAACAAGGAAGTTGAAGGAACATGAAGGGAATTATGCCACTCATGATTTGGATGTGGCATCCATAGTGCATGCCTTGAAGAAGTGGAGATAATACCTCATGGGGAAAAGGTTTGAGCTAAGGATAGACCATAATGGTCTGAAATATTTATTTGATCAACAAACTCTAAATGCCAGGAAAAGTAGGTGGTTGGAATTTCTCAGTGAATATGAATTTGATATATAGAATATCAAATGGAAAGAGAACAAGGTGGTTGATGCACTCAGCATAAGAGTGCATGAGTTGCATTCTACATCCATCAGTATGTATCAATCTGATTTGAAAGAAAAAATCTTGGAGGCTACAAAATCATATTTGCAATACAAGGAATTAGTAGGAAAATTACAACAAGGTACTTTGCAGCAGAAAATTAAGGATTACAAGTTGGGAATTGATGAAATTCTCATGTATAGAAACATATTTTATGTTCCCAATTCTCAATAATTGAAAATTCTGATATTGATGGAAACGCATAGCATTCCTTATGCTGGAAACCTAGGATATCAGAAAATGATTGTAGCTATCAAGAGCCAATATTATTGGCCAGGCATGAAGAAAGAAATTGTTGAGTACATTACCAAATGTTTGGAGTGCCAAAAGGTCAAGGATGAGCATAGACACCCAACTGGGTTGCTTCAACCATTACCCATTCCTAAGTGGAAATGGGAAGTAGTGACAATGGACTTGATTCGAAATCGAATCCAGAAGCCTGATAGGGCTTGAAAAATGCTCAAAAATGAAAGTGCTCAGAATCCAACGAAACCAGCGCCATTGCATCCATCTCGTCTTCCCAATTCTGGAGGTATCTTTACTTTGTCAAACGGACTCCGTATGCGAAAGTTATCGTGTTCTAATCGGAAGCCCAAACAAGTAAAAAGTCAAAGGTCAACTGGTCAAAAAGTCAACGCTGACGACATCAGCATGCTGACTGTGCAGGAGATGATGTGGCACTCTCTAGCTGATCTTCATTGGGCATTTTTGCTGACAGGGCAGACATGCGGCAGGCAACTGGACTAGTCAATGGTTAACAAGTGGCATTAATCCGTCGAATGGGGAGACGCCATGTGGCCCAGTCATGGGCAGCCATGTGGCACCCAGTCATCACTTGAAGTGGCATGTTTCAAAAAAAAATTGTTTTGGGGTCCATGGGATTTGAACCCATGACCATCACCAAGCCCAACACCTTAAGAAACGGTATTTTGCCAATACACCAAATTATTGCTTATGATATAAAACCTACAATATGAAATATATTGCAAAGTATTGTATGGAGAGGGGCCAGCACTTAGCCCTTTGGGCTAGTGCTTGGCCATATGAACCCATATGACCCTGTCAAGGGGGCGCACGCTGGTAAAAAGGGGGCTTATGCCCAAATCTAAATATAAAGTGGGTTTTATAACCAATTTTTGGGTTTTAATGGTAATTAAGCCTATTTTTAATGGTTTTTGGGAGTTATTGGGTAGTTTTGGAGCCTAAATTTTCGGGGGAAGTTGGAGATGAGCAACCAAATTCCCATCTATATAACCTAGGCCTGTTTGAGGCCATAGAGGGCATTCAGAGTAGAATTATTCTGAAGAGAAGCCAAGCCAAAGCCATTTGGATGCAGAGAAGCTTTTGAGGAGGAGATGCTGTCGGATCATTTCTGGGAGCTCCGGACGTCCGTTTTGCGTGTTGTTTTCTTTTCATGGTTCTAGAGATCTGGAAGAAAATGACCAGATCAGTATTGTATCCATTTGGCATTGCAGCAATGTACTTTTGAGCATTTGAATAGAAATAAAGAAGCCTCCCCCACAGAGAAAAAGGCCCGGAGACGTAGGCAAAGTTGCGCCGAACTCTGTTATCAATCTGCGTGTTATGGTTCGATGTCTATTATTTCGTTTCAGATCTGCATATGTGTATATGGCTGTCATAATTCCTCTTCTTTCCTCATTCTTTCACTAATTTTCTCAAATGGTTAATTAACGCATGCAAAATTAAAACTCAACCATAAGTCATTAAAATATTCGACAGATCAAGTGGTATCAAAGCTAGTTGACGTTTGGATTTGAGTTGCATGTTAACTAGGGAAAAGCTACAGCATGGTGAAGGTGAGCTTGTTGCAGAGAATCCATTAATTGGATTGAGAAAAAGAGCTTCTCACAGTGAGAAGATGGCATCGGAAGAAGGGATTTCTCAAGATGAGAAAGAGTTCTAGAAAACATTCCTTGCTATGTCGGAGATGGTGAAAGTCTTGTACGAAGATTACTTGGAACAGAAGCTACCAGTTTTGGGTGATTCTTCAAAGGCAAAAAGTGAAGAGGAAGAGGACCATCCTCAGATTCCTCCTTCACCTCCATCAACACCTCCCTCTTCTCCTTCTTCTTCAAGTTCAAGTTCTAAATCTAGTGGAAAGAAAAATGTTCATAAGAATAAGAATGAAATGCCATTGTTAAAACTTGAAGTAAAATTTGAGTTGCCCATATATGATGGTGAAGTGAATTCAGAAAAACTTGATAACTAGATCAGGAAGATGGAGGTATACTGCAGTGTGCAACAGATCAAGGATGAGGCCACACAAATCAAGTTGGCATCTTTGAGACTTGTAGGTACAACTCTTATCTAGTGGAAAAGCAAGCTGCAAAAAGGAACACAAAATGTGGGTAATGTATTTCCATCATGGAAGGATTTCATTTCTGCACTTAGGAAACAATTTTATCCTTTGGGTTATAAAGAAAAAGCAATAATTGAATGGCAATCTTTAAAACTAAGAAAAGGACAAACAGTGCAAGAATACACCGATGGATTTCGGAAAATGACATTAATGTTAGACATTCCTTTGCAAACACAAGAAACCCTTATGAAGTATATAGGAGGTTTGCCTGTGCATATTAGAAACACTATTTTCATGTTTGGACCCACTAACCTTGATGAGGTTTCTTTTCAAGCTACGTATATTGAAACAGGGAAGGCAGGTGTGTCAGGGGAATCATCGTTTTCAAGGAAAGAGGAAAAGAGGAAAAGGCATGGCAATGGAAAGAATGCAAATGCAGTGTCAAAGAAGGAAGGAAAGCCCTCTTGCAAGCATTGCAAGAAAGAGGGACATGAGGAGGACAGATGTTGGCAGTTGCATCCCGAGAAGAAGCCAAAGTGGTTCAAAGAAAAGAAGGGAACGCAAATAGTGGCAATGACATCAAAACCCACAGACTTGGGATCGGATTCAGGTGATGAGTCAAAGATTTCATTGGTTGGTATGACAGGTAAAAATGGTGAATAGATTGATTGTAGAAGCAACTTGTTTCATATAAGGGTAATCATGCGACACACTAAGATAGACACATTAATCGACAGTGGATCTCAATCTAATCTAATCTCAGAAGAGTTGGTTAAGAAATTGGGATTAAAAACACAAACTCATCATAAGCCTTACACACTTAAATGGATAAGAAATCATCATCAAATGCACATAACAAAACAGTGCACAATCAAATTTGCAATTTCATCTAAGTATGTGCACGAAGTAACTTGTGATGTTGTGTCATTAAGAGAATGTGGAATGATTTTAGGTAGTCCATACTTATTTGATCGTAAGGCAATCTTCTACAGGACAAAGAATCAATATCAATTCACTAAAGAAGGTCATGATTATGTGGTTCATGCTCATCGTGTTAAAGCAAATAAAACACTTCAAACAATGGAACAGTTAACGAATGCAGTGCAAGTATGCAACAAACCAATAATTGTTTCAAATGAAGTAATTGATCTTAAGCAAGAACAAGATATGGTTGTTGAATGGAAAATCAATCATAAGTTGCTTCAAGATAAGCTCATGTCGTGCAGATATTTTAAGTATATCAGTTCATTTGCAATCGTCTTTTTGATGCTATCATTAGCAATTTTTTCCACATGGATGATAGTGACTTCAGTAAGATGTAACAGGGTTCAAATGGCTAACAATATACTGTCAGTTGTCATGATTGTGTTACAGTTGATCTTGATGAGACAGGTGCATAGGACAGAGTTCAGAGACAAAGAGCAAGCTGGGTGGCCTACCCCGAGCTTGTTGACTGTTCAGTAACCTTTTGGGAACCAAAAGGTCTTATTGTGGGGAGGTGTGATCCAAAATCAGATCTAGAAGCCTGATAGGGCTTGAAAAATGCTCAAAAATGAATGTGCTCAGAATCCGAAAAAACCAATGCCATTGTGTATGTCTCGTCTTCTCAATTCTGGTGGTATATTTACTTTGTCAAACGGACTCTGTATGCGAAAGTTATCGCATTCTGATCGGAAGCC
>JASDQU010502710.1:68955-80601 GCA_032191745.1 Picea mariana | reverse complement strand
CGATTGCATGGTATACTCAATACAATTGTGTCTGACAGAGATCTGAAATTCACATCGAATTTATGGAAAGGGTCATTTAAAGGATTTGGAACAAATTTGAATTTTAGCACAACTTATCATCTAGGATATTATGGGAAAACATAGAAGGTGAATCAAGTGATTGAGGATATGTTGATGATGTATGTGATGGATAAACCATCACAATGGAAATACTATCTACACTTGGTAGAGTTTGCTTACAACAATGGGTACCAAACATCTCAGAAGATGAGCACATTTGAGACACTTTAAGTTGAAAGTGAAACACACCTGTAAGATGGGACAACTCAAGAGATAGAGCAGTGATTGGGCTAGAGTTGCTCAGGGAAATGGAAGAGAAGATGTCAAAAATAAAGAAGAATTTAAAGGCTTCTCAAGACACGAAGAAAAGATATGTTGATAAGGGTATAGTTCAAAGGGAATTCTACATGGGTGATCATGTATTCTTGAAAGTGAAGACCAACAAAATTTCCCTGAAGTTGGGAAATTTTGCAAAGTTGACACTTCGTTATTGTGGTCCGTTTGAAATTCTAGAGAGGATTGGGACTTTAGATTATATCCTTGAATTACCTTCATCTATGTTTATTCATAATGTATTCAATGTGTCATTGTTAAAAATGTATGCATCTTATGCTAATCATGTTACTGATTAGAATGTGATTTAGGTGGAGCAAGAAGGAGCTTTTCAAGTGCATCCGGTGTGCATACTGGACCAGAAGATCAAGTAGCTCTGGAATCAATTCATAGATCTAGTAAAGGTTCAATAGACCTAGTACGGTCCTGAGGATGCGACTTGGGAGCACCAAGATGCTATGCGAGCAGAATATTCGCATCTTTTTGAAGAATTTTGAAAATATTGTTGTTAAAGGTATATATGTATTGCACTAATGATAGTGAAAAAATAATGGGAGGTGATTGTAATACCCCAATACCGATCCCTAGTTGAATTGTAAATATGTTTTATAGGCTATTGAGCCAAGTGATTATAAGCTAGGAGGATTATGTTATGATTAGGACAAAGAGCCTAGATGTTAAAGTCTAGTGAGCCTAACTTTTTATATGTAAACACTCATATCATTAATATAATACATCATTGTATGTAGATCGACCATGATAAAAGAGTATGGGGGGATAAACTCCACTAGGAAGGAAAAGGGAGGGGTAAGAGCCTAGGAAAGTGGATAAGCTAGAGGGCTTATCTCTAAGGGAATATTATATTATTATTCCTAAAGACTATGGTGAGGATAATTAATTTACCCTAAGATCTTGTGAGAAAGAGCATGAATCCCAAGTGGAGAGAAGCAAACTCCTGGAAAGCCATGTAGCAATCAGGGAACATGAAAATATATGTGGGGAAATTATTATGTTTTCCCATCTTTCCCCATTTCACGCACACACTCATCCATTCACGGAGGGAGCCATCCTTGCCCATTCACCAAGGTATTCATGCAAGAAGCCATTGACTCCATCAACTGAACCTCTCCATGTCTCGCACATACCTTCAATAGTGACCTCGTATGTTCTTGTTAATCACATTGCACCTGTACTTTTCTTGAGCCCATATTGTGCCTTACCTAAATGTTGTTTCTCCCAACAAAGTTCCTTGACTGAGTGTGGTTTCTTCCATTACATGTTCCATACTCAAACTTTGTTTCTGCCATATACCATACTTGATTGACTTAGGAGCTGGAAAAAAGAAGAAGGTTTTCAGGCCTATGGATTGAAGAGGCAGGTTGTCAGGCCCATGATAAACTCTCTCCAAGTGAGAGAGTTTGTTGGGGAAGTGATTTTTCCTCAAGAAGTCCAACTGTAGCTCTAGTTCTATGAGAATTCCTTTCTGGCCTGTTGTTAAAGCCCTCAAAGGAAAGTGGGGCAGTTGAAGGATTGTTGAGCAGAGAAAGGGCACACTTCCTGGGATGGGATAGGCATGTGGGGAATGAGAGGTTGTGGGTTTTTATTTTGAGTTGGAATCCTGGAAGGAAATCCTTCCTGTTGACTATATAACTTCCCATTTTCTTAGCCTAGCCTTGGAATCCCTTTACCCAAGTGGAGTTTAGTCCCATCTCAGGGGTGACCCACCACTGAGAGTGATGAAAAATGTGGCCTAAGGCTGGGAGGATCGTGGAAGGTGTGCACAAAGTTGGTGATATTCTATAAAAAGATAAGTATCAATTATGTGCTCAATTTCATGTTGTGTATTTATACATGTATTTATAATTGTGGGCATTGCCTATGTATGTTTCATGTATATGTTTACTGTTATTTACACATAAATATGTATATTGGTAGAATGTATTATTCTGTTTAAATTTACATGTATACAGATGAAATTATTGTAAGTTTTTAAGTGGCATGATCAAGTCTAGGTAGGTTGGATATGTTACAATGTATTAAGTTCCGCAAGAGTTTAAGTGTGGCATAGCCCAGCAAGTATAAGACTGGGTGTGTGACACAAATATTGCAATGTGAACTAATATATTTATCATGAAAGATACATGCAAGGAGTTGCATGAATCATGATAAGTGATATCGATTTAATGATGAGAAAATCTCTCACAATGTATGGAGACCCTAGTTATTGTTTCACTAGTTATAATCTAACTACATGTGTGTCTGTGTGTGTGTGTTTAATTCTTTGTCTAATTATGGATACACTCGAAAATACAATGCATCATTGTTAGTGGAGTATTTACCCCAATGGGGGGTTTTACCACTATAATTATTAGGATCGAATCTATGTGGATGTCGATGTATCTATTAGGCTAGTTCAAGTATTTTATTCTACAATTTTTTTATTTACGGTTTTAACAACAATTATGAGACCCAATGTTTTAGATTATTCCATTTCCCATATACTTATTTGAAGGAAGAATGTAACATGTAGTAAAAAAAAGTGGACTTGTCCTTACCGGTGTCATTGTGCATCTTATTTCATTGAGTAAGAAATATGCTTGTCAGTAGACCTCAAAATTTCACATAATTCATGTGTGTTGTTCTTAAGAGGGCATAAATTATTTTTTACAAAGAGTTATGTAGCTTGGTGCATTGTGTGAAGTGTGCATCTGTAGGTTGCAAGGAGTGAAGTGAAGATCATGGTTTGTAGAAAAAAACAACCTATGGAGAAGCAAATATTAGGAATAAATCCCATGGCGAGTGTTGTTATTTTTTCTTGTTGAATGAATCTTCTCTTCCAATATTTGTGCCAAGAAACATTCTCAATAATGAAATCCTACTATTCTAAAGAAAATCGTCCTTCAAACTTGAATAGTAGAAGAAGTAGTACCCCCTCTTCCCAACATAAAAGGAGTTTCACTTAGAGGAAAAATCTTTCTTACACTATAAAAATGATGGTTTTTCATCCAATATGTTAAATAACTCAAGGACTTGATACAACTACAAATATATTATTTTAAGTTACAATAGCTAAAATGGAACTATGGTCCCTTTCCTTGAACAAACTAGGAAGCCGTTCAAGGGAGAAAATAGTGACAAGGATGGAGCATCCAAGGTCATTATTAGAGAGGATACGTCTAACCATTAACATTTCTTAAATTCAGGATGGAGAATTTTTTTAGATGATGTAATTAATATATAATTAGAGATTTTTTTTTAAATGATGTAATTAATATATAATTATGTGAAACAATTATTTTTAACATATAATCAAAATTATAGAGGGAGCATAGTGACAATCGTTTTTGTCATCACTTTTTGTGTTTATATCCTTTAGAAATAAAATATGCTATAGTAAAGAAGCAATGGAATTGCTTATCTTCAATGATCATCCTAATAGAAGATCACTTTTTGTGTTTATATCCTTTAGAAACAAAATATGCTATAGTAAAGAAGCAATGGAATTGCTTATCTTCAATGATCATCCCAACAGAAGAACATTAGACTCACCTTAAAATGAACATGTTTCCTTTTCTTGAAACTAATACTTTGTAAAATAGGAGATAGAATCAAGTTTAAGAATGAAGTATATAAGTTCAAACTCAAAATTATTAACAAATACTTTGTAAAATAGTAGATAGAATTAAGAATGACGTATATAAGTTCAAACTCGAAATTATTAAGTCCAATAATTATTTTGTAAGATTCATTTTAAAAACAAGTTCAAGTATGTTACATTTAAAAAAAAATTATTTGTTTTTATTTAAGAAAAAGATAGAGTAAGAAGTATATATATATATATATATATATATATATATATATATATATATATAATTTTAGTGCATTTCATTTCATGGAAGTATTTATAAAAATAATTCTAACCTAAAATGTTGTTACAAAGAAAAAACTTTATAGAAGATCAAAAAAAAGGGAAGGAAACACCTCTCGATGCAAGCGACTTGAAATTATAATTGCAATGTATATATTATACTCATTGTATTGTGAGTTGAAGTTAATTATATTGACTCTGCACAAAGGACATTAAGAGTTGGTGAGACATAGAATAAGCTACTTATGAATATAGAAAATATGAAACTTTGTGTTACTCTAATGAAGGATTCAATAATTGTAACTTAATTTTCTTTTTTTTATTTGGTGTCTTGCCCAAAAATCTTATATATATATATATATATATATATATATATATATAAAGGTTAGATTGATTATTTTGAAATTATTAAACACCATTTTTCTATATTATAATAAGTTTAACAAGTTTTTCATTAGCATTTTTGGGATAAATAATCATTATCTTTGATAATAAATTATTAGAACATTGATATTGAAACATGGTATTATAAATCCCTGTATAGGATACATATAAATATTCCAATACAATTTGATAAATAAATACATTCAATACCCACATTTAATTATTCATGCTTGCACAACATGATAAGATAAGACAATTTGATTAATGTCCAATGACTAACAATAAAAATAGGCCAATGGGACTAAAAATGTACATCCAATGTAGATACAAAGTGGGGTTCACATACAATTCCTATAAAAATTATATCTAAGTAACTCACTAAAAGGAGAGGAACAAGGTACATAGAAAATGCATAAAATCCCCAAAGAAATATGCAGTACAAAAAAGAGATTAGGTCAAGTCATGCTGGATCTAGATGATGATGTTAGGTGAGCGGAAAAATAAGTATATTCATCAACCATGTCCTCTTCCACTATGAATGGTTTAGTACACAATTTGGTGATGTAATTTGGAGGAAGTAATAAATTTAATGATAAGATCCAAGATTTATCGTCTTAGCGATAACAAATTCCAATAGAAGTTGAACCTTGACATATTGTTTAACCTTAAAAATAATATGGATAACATCACAATAAGGTTCAATATTATGTATAAAACCCCTTTCACGCTCAACCAAATATAAGTATAATGGGTGAATTCGACCTCCATTTCCCATAAATGAATGAATCCTAGGCAAAGAAAGACCCCCACTACCCTGAATCAAGAAATCCAAGGAAAAAATTGGCCTCCATTGTAGATAATGGGCCAAATCTAGTGAATATTGGGTAGTAAAATGAAAAAAAGAGGGTAAAGTGGATACATTTAGGAATTTTGTTGGGTATGTGTTATATTCTTTGCATGTGTGTGTGTGGGCACGTCAGATTCGACAACTGTGTCTGACGATCCCTCGTAGTGGTGCTATGTTTGTGTCATGTGCACCGAGCACTTTCCTAGGGGGGTCCCAGGGGGGGCAGGTATGCCCCCCCTTGGTTATGCACAACGTTTGGGGCAGCACCCCGATTTTTTTTTTAGGCGGTTTTTTGCTATTTTTAGTGGATTTTTCTATTTTTAGCGGTTTACTAAAAATAATCCCGGTTTTAGGGATTAGGGTTTTGGTATCTATGAAATACCTAAAAACATTGTATATATTGTATAGTGAATGGTGAAATTCGATATAATGAATATAAGAATGGTTTTCCCAATTGAGGGTTTCCGATATAAATCTTTGTGTACTATGTGAATGAGCCATTGATTAAATTTTGTTTTGCTTAAGAATCTTTATGCATTGCTTTACTTCACAGGTTTAAAACTTACAAATGTTGGGATTATATATGTTGGCAATTAAAGTATTCTAAATCATATAATATATAAATTTAGGGATAAATTATGTGAAACATTATAATAGAAAAAATTCACTCAATGATTTTTTAATGGTGTTAATTTATCCCATGGAGAAAATTTCACCCCTAAACTTTTTCCTACACACAACTACTTGTATGTACCTTTTATGCCAAATATGATCTCAGAGAACTACTTATCCTTTGCATGTCTTGTAATCGCTTAGTAACATGTGCATCATACATCAATTGGGAGTTGCATTTCCAACATTATCCCTATAACAAACATTTGTTTGAATACAACATCATAACCGACTCTCGATAGACTTACTTCATAAAAAATATTTTTGTATGAGTTAAGGACCACTCTACAAAAAGTGGTCTTTATTAATGGATCAAGATGCTAACAAGATTCTAACAAGATTCTAAAAAATGCTAACACATTGGGAGCATGAGGATGCTATGCGGGAAGAATACTCGCATCTTTTTGAATATTTTTGAAAATATTGGTGTTAAAGGTATATATGTATTGCACTGAGAACGGTGAAAATATAAGGGGAGGGGATTGAAATACCCAAAGAATGAGCCCCAGTTGAATTGTAAATATGTTTTATAGGTTGTTGAGCCAAGTGACTATAAGCTAGGATGCTTATGTGATGATTAGGCCAGAGAGCCTAGATGTTAAAGGCCGGTGAGCCTAATTTTGTATATGTAAACACTCATATCACTAATATAATACATCCTTGTGTGCAAAACGACCATGATAAAAGAGTATGGGGGGGTAAACTCCACTAGGAAAGGAAAGGGAGGGGCTAATAGCTTAGGAAAGAAGCTAAGCTAGAGGGCTTATCTCTAAGGGAATATTATATTATTATTCCTAAAGACTATGGTGAGGATAATTAATTTACCCTAAGTTCTTGTGGAAAATAGTAGGAATCCAAAGTGGAGAGAAGAGAACTCCTAGAGAGCCATGTGTCAATCGGGACACATGTAAATATATGTGGGGAAATTAGTCTGTTTTCCCATCTTTCCCCATTTCACGCACTCACTCATCCATTCACAGAGGGAGCCATACTTCCCCATTCACCAAGGAATTCACATAGGAAGACAATGACTCCATTAGTAGAACCTCTACATGCCTTGTGCACACCTTGAGGAGTGACCCTGTACGTTCTCATTAAGCACAACACACATGTACTCTACATGAGCCCATACTGTACCTTACCTAAATGTTTTTGTTGCCAATGCAGTTCCTTGACTGATAGTGGTTGTTTCCATTAATTTGTGTGTGTCTCTTCCTCTGCCTGCAACACTAACAGTCGTTGGTTGTACATGCTGAGGCGAAAAAAGAGCTGGGAATTTGGATTTGTTGTGTGGATGGGAAACCTAAGAGACAGTTAGACAACTATTGTTTGTTTCATATTTGGAATAGGACATGTCCTTGTGGATTCATAGCCTTGGCTTGGGGGTGACATGTTGTTGAGAGTAAAATAATGTAATATACCAGATATAAAAAGTATGCAGAAAAAAAATAAAATGCTAGAAATGGAAGAATAACAACAATATAACAAGAACAATCACCACAATAGCATTGAAATGATATAAGAACAACAACAGAAATAACACTTTGATTTTGAAAGCAATGTTCAAAGGCCTCTTCGAGGGGGCAACCTCCATTTGAGAAACACTCTATTACAATATTATCCAAGCTAGGGTTCTCATACCCTCGACTCCTATTTATACTAAATATGTCTATTAAAAGAAGCATCTAGAGGAAGATCCTTCTAGAAGTGGAAGCTTCTATTAGGTCTTCTTACATCAGCCTTATTCTATTTTATTGAAAGGCCTTATTAATATTGACCTTTATTACATCCGAATATATTTTTCTACCTATGTGCGGGTTATGACCCTAACATGTCCGCCCCCTTAAAAAAAGACTTTTCCTTTTCCTCAAGGCTTGAGATGAGAAATTGTTGCAAAATGGTAACTGGTTCCCAAGTGGTATCTGCTGGAGTTGTATCTTTCCACTGGACTAGCACTTCCTTGATTGTTCTCTAACRTAGGCGACGCTCACGCTGGTCCAAAACTGCTTCTAGTTGTAGCCAAATGGATCCTTCTTTAGCTAACTTGGGAAGGTTGGTTTGAATTTGGCACTTAGCTCCAATCACCTTCTTTAAACATGAAACATGAAAAACAGGATGTAGCTTCGAATGGTTGGGAAAAGCTAACTGATAGGCTACTTGTCCCACATGCTTGAGAATAGTATAAGGACCATAAAATTTGGGTGCTAGCTTCTGACAATGCTCGGCCTTGAGGGAAGTATTCTTGTAAGGTTGCAGTCAAAGAAACACCTGATCCCCTTCTGCAAATTGACATTCAAAGTGACCTTGATCTGCTTGTTGCTTCATGTGATTTTGTGCCATGACCAAATTCTCTTTGAGGGTATGGAGAATAGCCTCTCGTGTTGTAATTGTTTGGGCAACCGCCTGGACCTTCGAGGCACCCGGTAAGTATGAGAGAAGTAAAGGTGGCTTATGTCCATATAATGCTTCAAAAGGAGTCATGTGTGTAGCTGTATGGTATGAAGTGTGTTGGCATGTTTTACAGGCAACGTATGCTTGTCATTGATGGCAAGTACAACAACGATGATGGCTTGAGTACATCAACGATAATCAGTAACACAATGATAATCGGGGAAGAGCAGCAACCATGGCCGTTGGATCAACAATTCAGAATTCTTGATGGCTGTCAGATCTCAATGTAGATAAGAAGAGCGCACTGAAGAGGAGGACAGATCTCAAGTGTTAGATCCAAGCGCGGGATCCGACCATCGTCGGATCAAGGAGAACCTGCACATTATTTAAAGTGCAAGGAGTAGCGGGCTCACAAAATCCCGAAAGAAGGAGGACCATCCATCTTCAGGTAGGACACGTGGACATAGATCAACATTTCGTTGAATGGAAAGTCAAAGGAATGAAATGCTCCAACATTTCAACTCGTGAAATCGCGATATGTGAAACCGCGATATAATCTTGACCATTGGATCGAGGGAAAATATGGACCGTTGATCAGACACAATGAAGGATCGTGGAGTTGTGAAATCATGATGAAATCTTGACCGTTGATTCAAGAGGGACACGTGGGGAAAGATCATCATTTCGCTGACTGGAGAGTCAAAGGAATGGGGTTCCCTAACCTCTCAAAATTGCGATATGCGAAATCGTGACTTAACCACAACCGTCAGATCAAGATTTGATCTAGACCATTGATCCCAGTCCATTTCAGAGTTTCGCAGATCAAGAGTTGGAGATGTCAAGGAATATCAACCACAGGAATCCCGAAATTGCAATATGTGAAATCGCGACTTAATTTGAACTGTCAGATCAAGGTTGAATCTGGACTGTTGATCCTAGTCCATTTCAGAGTTTCGTGAATCGAGAGTTGGAGATGTCAAAGAATATTAACCACAGGAATCTCGAAATCGCGATTTGCAAAATCATGATTTAATTGCAGCCGTCAGATCAATGTTTGATCTAGACCGTTGATCCCACCCCATTTTGGATTTTCGCGGATCGAGAGTTGAAAGCATCAAGAACATTCACCACAGGAATGTCGAAATCACAAAATGATCTGAGCCATTGGTTCAAAGAGATAACGGACCATTGATTTGACCCCCTTTTCGATGTATTGGAGACTGGGAATTCGGTTACCGGGAGATGGAGAAGTCAGAGACTCTCAACATCAGTAGTCTCGAAATGCCAAAATGTGAAATCGTGAAAAGCACCTTATGGACAAGCACTTGGTCATGGCCACGGTCATATAGAGGAAGGAGCTAGTGCAGATAAGCTCCTCCTTGGAATTTCAGGGATCGCAACTGGGAGTGTTGAGACACATGGTCACATGAATGTCGAATTGTCGAATGCCGAAATGCCAAAATGAATGTAAGATCCCATGAAGCCAATCCAACGGTGCAGGTGAATTTGAGCATAATCGAAGGGCTGATATTTTTCCTCGCAGTGTAATTGCTAGAAACCATTGATGGTCTCTACCAGAGAATTCAAAGAGACCCCCGTGTGATCGCCAGAGAAGATGAAGTGTCTCTAAGCTATGTCTAGTGAAAGAAGACGATTCTTAGAGGTATTGACAGATGGATGAGCGTTGAAGTATGTAACTGAAATAGAAGGCATAAGCTCGACTGTGCTAGAGAAGACAAGGAGTCTCAACTGCCAGAAAGGTTGAGGAATATCATAAGAACACCCAGTGATGCTGGACGTGTGGTGGGAACCACCAGAGAAGCTGAAGAGTTGTGATGATCAGGCAAAGCACTCGAGAGGTGGAGAATATCGACGCGGTGTGAGTATGCAGAGGGATTGCGCGTATTGTATGCACAAATAGAACATAAGCTATAAGTACATGGTACAGAGAAGAGATGGGGTTGTTGTTGGAGTTGTTGTGGTTACTGTTGTTGAAGGTGATTCATGCGTAAAGAAGGAGGAGAGTGCAGCAGTTGAATTGAACAAAAGAGGAACTGTGCAGTGAATGGAGATGGTGCACAGAGCATAAAAGGTAGAAGAACAGACAGTGCAAGGGGCATGCAGAAGAAACTGATGTAGACAGAGCAGAGAAGTGTAAGAGAACAACGACAAGGCTGGTTAGCCATTGAATAACTTTATATCGCTGTAATAAGTTTTAGTAATAAGGAATTTATATACCAGGGTGGTTGGGAGGTGGTAGGGAGGACTGGTGTCCTCAAAGGTTCAAGTGGGTGCTTGAATGCAAGGATTTGGTGCTTCCTTCTAGTTGGTGCTAGGGAAACTAGGGAGTTGGTGCTTCCTTCTAGTTGGTGCTAGAGAAACTAGGGGGTTGGTGCTTCCTTCTAGTGGGTGCTAGAGAAAATAGAGAGCTGGTTCTCTCAGCAAGTTGTAACTTACAAAAATAGAGGTTGTAGCCTCACAATGAGTTGGTGCTCATATGTATGATAATGTAAAGAATGTAGATAATACTTATCATATAAAGAAAAAAAGGTTTTTACCCTGTATGGGTTTCCTCGGGAATTATATGTCTATGTCTTTCTCATATATGTGACTGATGCTGAATGTGCCTTTGTTTATTTCTCTGCATTATTGTGATCATCATTGAGTGCCTTGTAAATATTTTAAAAGAATCATAATTGTTTAAGCACGGTGACACCTGATTCACCCCCCCTCTCAGTTGTCCAACAATTGGTATCAGAGTGGGCCCCTTTTATTTAAGGTTAGATCCTAGAGCTTAAACATGTCAAGCCATGAAGGAAATTCAACCAATAAGGCCCCTCTGTTCAATGGAACAAACTTTGCCTTCTAGAAAGTTAGAATGAGAACCTACATAATGGCTTTAGGTGCAGATGTCTGGGATGTGGTAGATACTCGTTATGTAAAGCCAGTTGTGCTAGCTAATAAGGATGACAAACTAGAATTTAGCTTCAACGCTAAGGCTATGAATGCTATCTTGAGTGGGCTTGCATAAGAAGAATTCATAAAAGTTATGCACCTAGGAACTGCCAAAGAAATGTGGGAAAAACTCATT
>JASDQU010502710.1:58369-68709 GCA_032191745.1 Picea mariana | reverse complement strand
GAAGGTCTCTGCTATAGAAGAACTTAATGATCTAAAAACCTTGCAATTTGATCAACTTCTAGGAACATCGATTGCATATGAAATGAGAATATTTAAAGATAAACCCACCTCCAGTGAAGTATCATTTAAAGCAGACAAGAATGAGGATTCTGAGCCGAATGAAATTGAAGAAAAATTTGTGAAGAGCCTGAAGAAGGGATGAGGAAAATACAATGGTAAACTGCCTTTCAAATGCTTTAACTGTGGTAGGATAGGTCATTTTGCAAATAAATTTTCCCACAAAGAAAAGGATCAGACTTGTGATGAGGAGGAGAAATACAAACATAGAAATTTCTTTAAAGAGAATAACTTTAAGAAGAAAAGTCTTTGTGTAAACAATGATGATGATCCTTCAGATGATGAAGACAATGATTCATCTATTGAAGATAAACTAAATGACTTCATACTTATGGCCAAAGAGGACTATGACAATAATAGCACAGGGAGTGATGTTAATGAAGAAGAAGTTGTGGTTGACATGGAAGGAGAACTGATCAGTGCATTGGAAGAGATTGATAGACTAAGAATCAAGAACAGGAAGAAAAGACAATTGTTGATACAGTTCGAGAAAGACAGTAAAGAACCTGATGACGACCTTGTCCTACTAAAAGTAGAATTGGAAGAGGCAAAGAAAATCGAAGAGATTCTAAAACAACAGCTATCAGAAAATAAGGCAAGATGTGAATCATTAGAACAAGAAGTAGTGAAAACAAGGAAAGAAATGGAGAAATTTCAAGCCTTGTATAATCGGAATCTGTCAAGTATCAAAGCCTCAGAAAGATTAGCCACCATTCTGAATCAACAAAGGAATCCAAAGCTGAAAACTGGTTTGGGTTATGAAGAGGGATCAAGCAGTGGGAAGCCAGGAAATGAAGAACCCATCAAGTTTGTCAAAAGTACAACCAATGACAATGACAAACCTGTAGAAACAAAGGAAGACAATTAGCTACCCAGGATGAGTAAAGAAAAAGGTGCCAGGACTGAATCTGTAGAATGAAGAAACAATTCTCTCTTTGCTGAAAGATGTCATCAGTAAGAAAGAAATCGATTTTCTCAAAGAAGACAACCATTTTCCAGGTACAAAGAATTTTTTTATGGCTATTGTTTCTACTTTTCTAACTTTGGTCACAAAGCTATAAATTGTTCCTTAAGACTTAGACATGAGCAATCAATATTTCAAAGGAATAAATACTCCCCACAACAAAGAATGATATAGTCAAGTAATAATCCTTCACGGACTACAAATTGTCAAATTAAGTCTGGACACATACAACTAAGGAGGCCAAGAAATTATCAACAGTCAATAAGTAGGCAACACTGCAACAATAAGTTTGACTTATTGAATAATGAGGTTGAATGCTACACCTGTCATAACTTTGGACATGAATCTATTGACTGTCGGTTAAGGAACTATGAACCAGATTCGAAATCCCCTGCTGAAAATGTCAAGTTTTGGAAGAAGAAGGAAGGTAACAGGTGTGGATTTTTATTGTCTACTCAAAGGAAAACGAACCCTTGGTATATAGATAGTGGATGCTCCAAACACATGACAAGAGACAAAGGCAAGTTGCTATCTCTAAGTGAAAGAAAATCAGGAAGTGTAACCTTTGGAAATGATGCTCTAGGGAAAATAAAAGGAAAAGGGATGGTGAGCTTAAGTAATGGAAAAGGAAAAGCCCAAGATGTTCTACTTGTGGATGGAATGAAACATAATCTTCTCAGTGTAAGTCAAATGTGTGATAGAGGATGCGAGGTGTTGTTCACATCCAAGGACTGCAAGATAAAGTCTGTAAACTCAGGACAAGTGGTGGCCAAAGGCATAAGGACAGAAAATAATGTATATGTACTGAAAAAAAATAGAGAAGAATGTCATCTAAGAAAACATGATGAAAGCTGGTTATGGCATAGGAGACTTGGACATCTAAACTTTGACCACTTAATCAAACTCAAAAACCTTGAGGTAGTAAAATATCTTCCGAGAATATCAAAGCCCCAAGAATCAATGTGTAAACCCTGTCAAGTAGGGAAGCAAAACAGGACACAATTTAAGTCCAAGAGCTTTACTTCAACAGAGAAACCACTCCAACTAGTTCATATGGATTTATGTGGACCATCAAGACAGGAAGGCACAAGGAAAGAAAACTACTTCATGTTGATTATCGATGATTACTCCAGACTTACATGGGTTGCCTTTCTCAAAGAAAAAACTGAAGCATTTGAGAAGTTTAAAACATTTAAGGCTTTAACAGAGACTCAAATAGGAAAGAGGTTAAAGGCAGTAAGATCAGATCGGGGAGGAGAATTTATGTCAAGATACTTCAAGGAATTCTGCGATGAACATGGGATCAAGAGAGAATACACAATCCCAAGAACTCCACAACAAAATGGAGTTGTTGAGAGGCAAAACAAAACAGTGCAGGAAATGGCTAGGTCAATGATGAATGAGAAGAACATTGGTCAAACGTACTGGGTAGAAGCAATACACACAGCAATCCATGTGCTTAACAAATCCCACCTCAGACCACAAAGTGACAAGACCCCTTATGAATTATGGTTTGGAAGACCTGCCTCAATCAAACACTTCAGAGTCTTTAGGAGTAAATGCTACATAAAGAATAATGATGAGAACCTCGACAAATATGATGATAGGGCTGATGAAGGTATCTTCTTAGGGTATGCTACAAACAGTAAAGGATATAGATGCTATAATAAGAGGCTACATAAAATGGTTGACTGTATTGATGTAAAAATTGATGAAGGAATCCTAGCAAGAGAGGTATACAGTAATGAGTCTTCTACAGAAGACACAGCTAAAGCTGAAGATGAACAGGTCCAAGAATCATAAAACGAAGACTCTGAATCAGATGAAGACTCAGACACTCAAACAAACTCAAATCAGCAGTCAAATACAAATTCCTCCTCCAAAATCATTCAAAAGAATCATCCTGCAAGTCAGATAATTGGAGAAAAAGACAAAGGTGTACAAACCAGGAGAAATCTAATCAAAACCACCGAACAATCTCATATAGCTCTCATATCCATGCTGGAACCCAAGAATTTTAATGAAGACAACAAATATGAACACTGGGTTAAAGCAATGAATGAAGAACTTTATCGGATTGAGAAAAACAATACGTGGGAGATGGTTCAAAGACCTGAAGGTAAAAAGATCATTGGCTCCAAATGGATCTTTAAGAATAATTTGAATGAGAAAGGACAAGTTATCAGGAACAAAGCAAGGTTAATATGTAAAGGCTATGCTCAGATAGAAGGACTAGATTTTGATGAAACATTTGCACTCGTAGCAAGATTAGAAGCTATCAGAATGTTTCTTGCCTATGCTTGTCATAAAAGGTTTAAAGTCTACCAAATGGATGTCAAGTCGGCCTTTATCAATGGATATTTAAGTGAAGAAGTCTATATGGAACAACTAGAGGGTTTCAAACTGTCTGATAACCCTGGCTTAGTATGCAAGATGAAGAAATCTTTATATGGTTTAAAACAAGCCCCTCGAGCCTGGTATCACAGACTGGATATGTATCTCAAAGACAAAGAGTTCAAGAGAGGAACACCTGACAACAATCTGTATATTAAAATAGAGGATATTGATTTGCTCATCGTACTAGTCTATGTAGATGACATCATCTTTGGATGTAATAAAGATTCACTGGTACAATGGTTTTGTTCTGCCATGGAGTTCGAATTTGAAATGTCTATGATAGGAGAACTGCCATTTTTTCTTGGTCTGCAAATTACTTAGAGGCCCGAAGGGATGTTCATTTCTCAAGAACAATATCTAAGAGAAATGTTGAAAAGGTTTCAAATGGAAGATTCTAAACCTGTGGGTACACCTATGGTAGCTGGATGTAAATTAAGCAAGGATGATGATTCACCTGATGTTGATCAAAGATCATATTGATCAATGATAGGAAGCCTGTTGTACAACACAACATCTCGCCCAGACATAATGCATGTTGTAGGAATGGTAGGAAGATATCAGGCTGCACCCAAACAGATTCATTTGCAAGCTGTCAAAATGATTTTTAGGTATTTAAAAGAAACAATGACTTATGGTTTGTGGTATCCCAGAAATCAAAATCTTCAGTTGACTGCTTATTCAGATGCAGATTAGGCAAACTATGTTGATGAGAGAAAAAGCACTAGTGGAGGAGCATTCTTCCTGGGTGACTCCTTAGTAGCTTGGCTTAGTAAAAAGCAAGGTTCCATTTCTTTATCAACCATAGAGGCAGAGTACATTGTTGTTGCTACCTGTTGCACTCAAGTATTATGGATGATTCAGAAACTTGCAGACTTAGAGGTAAAATACACTGCACCGATCTCAATTCATTGTGATAACACTAGTGCCATCAGTGTGTCTAAAAATCCTATATTCCACTCCAAGACCAAGCATATTCCCATAAAATATAATTTTCTGAGAGAGCAGGTCACCAATCAGACTGTTCATGTCCATTACATTCCCACTAAAGAACAAATTGAAGACATCTTTACTAAACCCCTAGCCAAGACACCTTTTGAATATCTCAGACAGAAGCTGGGTGTCATTTCGTTTCACACCTAAAAGAGTCCATTTTGTTAGGGAGAGTTTTGTATTGTTTGAATATTTAATGCCTCCTAAAATTACTGCAGCAACTTAGGGGGAGCATGTCTCTTCTTTGACATTGATGTCAAAGGGGTAGAAAAGAATTCAGGTGCCTTAGTTTCCATCAATGAAAAAGGGGGAAATTGTTGGCATTTTTTACAGGCAGCGTATGCTTGTCATTGATGGAAAGTACAACAATGATGATGGCTTGAGTACAACAACGATGATCAACAACATAGTGATAATCGGGGAAGAGCAGCAACCGTGATCGTTGGATCAACAATTCAGAATTCCTGATGGATGTCAGATCTCAATGTAGACAAGAAGAGCACGCTGAAGAGGAAGACAGATCTCAGGTGTTAGATCCAAGCACGGGATTCAACCAGCATCGGATCAAGGAGAACCTTCACGTTCTTTAAAGTGCAAGGAGTAGCGAGCTCACAAAATCCCGAAAGAAGGAGGATTGTCCATCTTCAGGCAGGACACGTGGACACAGATCAACATTTCACTAAATGGAAAGTCAAAGGAATGAAATGCTCCAACATTTCAACTCGTGAAATCGCGATATGCGAAAATGCAATATAATCTCGACCATTGGATCGAGGACAAATATGGACTGTTGATCAGACACAACGAAGGATCGTGGAGTTGCGAAATCACGATGAAATATTGACTGTTGATCCAAGAGGGACACGTGGGGAAAGATTGTCATTTCGTTGACTGGAGAGTCAAAGGAACGGGGTTCCCTAACCTCTCAAAATCGTGATATGTGAAATCGTGACTTAACCACAGCCATCAGATCAATATTTGATCTGGACCGTTGATCCCAGTCCATTTCAGAGTTTCACGAATCGAGAGTTGGAGATGTCAAGGAATATCAACCACATCTTTCCCGAAATCATGATATCCAAAATCACGACTTAATCTAAGCTGTCAGATCAAGTTTGAATCTGCACTGTTGATCCTAGTCCATTTCGGAGTTTCGTGGATCGAGAGTTGGAGATGTCAAAGAATATTAACCACAGGAATCTCGAAACCGCGATTTGTGAAGTCGCGATTTAATCACAGCCGTCAGATCAAGGTTTTATCTAGATCGTTGATCCCACCCCATTTCGGAGTTTCACAGATCGGGAGTTGGAAGCATCAAGAACATTCACCACAGGAATGTCGAAATCGCGATATGCGAGATCGCGAAATGATCTGAGCCGTTGGTTCGAAGAGATCATGGACCATTGATCCAACTCCCTTTTCGATATATTGGAGACTGGGAATTCGGTTACTAGGAGATGGAGAAGTCAGAGACTCTCAACATCAGGAGTCCCGAAATGCCGAAATGTGAAATCACGAAAAGTAGCTTATCGACAAGCGCTTGGTCATGGCCATGGTCATATAGAGAAAGGAGCTAGTGCAAATAAGCTCCGCCTTGTAATTTCAGGGATCGCGACTAGTAGTGTCGAGACACATGGTCACACGAATGCCAAATTGCCGAATGTCGAAATGCCAAAATCAATGCAAGATCCCATGAAGCCAATCCAACAGTGCAGGTGAATTTGAGCATAATCGGAGGGCTAATATTTTTCCTCGTAGTGTAACTACTAGAAACCATTGATGGTCTCTGCTAGAGAATTCGAAGAGACCTCCATGTGATCACCAGAGGAGATGAAGAGTCTCTAAGCTACGTCCAGTGAAAGAAGACGATTCTTAAAGGGATTGAGAGATGGATGAGCGTTGAAGTATGTAAATGAAACAGAAGGCATAAGATCGACTGTGCCAGAGAAGATGAGGAGTCTCAACTGCCAGAAAGGTTGAGGAATCTCAGAAAAACACCCAGTGATGTTGGACGCATGGTGGGAACCACCAAAGAAGATGAAGAGTTGCGATGATCAGGCAGAGCACTCAAGAGGTGGAGAATATCGGCACGGTGTGAGTATGCAGAGGGATTGCGCGTATTGCATGCACAAATAGCACAGAAGCTATAAGTACACAGTATAGAGAAGACATGGGGTTGCTGTTGGAGTTGTTGTGGTTACTGTTGTTGAAGGTGATTCATGTGTAAAGAAGGAGGAGAGGGCAGCTACTGAATTGAATAGAAGAGGAACTGTGCAGTGAATGGAGATGACGCACAGAGCATAAAATGGAGAAGAACAGACAGTGCAAGGGGCGTGCATAAGACACTGATGCAGACAGAGCAGAGTATTGTAACAGAACAACGACAAGGCTGGTAAGCCATTGAATAACTTTATATCGCTGTAATAAGTTTTAGTAACAAGGAATTTATATACCAGGGTGGTTGGGAGGTCCTAGGGAGGACTGGTGTCCTCAAAGGTTCAAGTGGGTGCTTGAATGCAGGGAGTTGGTGTTTCCTTCTAGTTGGTGCTAGAGAAACTAAGGAGTTGGTGCTTCCTTCTAGTTGGTGCTAGAGAAACCAGGGGGTTGGTGCTTCCTTCTAGTGGGTGCTAGAGAAAACAGAGAGTTGTTTCTCTCAACAAGTTGCATCTTGAAAAAACAGAGGTTGTAGCCTCACAATGAGTTGGTGCTCATATGTATGATAATGTAAATAATGTAGATAATACTTATCATATAAAGAAAAAAAGGTTTTTACCCTGTATGGGTTTCCTCGGGAATTATCTGTCTCTGTCTTTCTCATATATGTGACTGATGTTGAATGTGCGTTTGTTTATTTCTTTGCATTATTGTGATCATCATTGAATGCCTTGTAAATATTTTAAAAGAATCATAATTGTTTAAGCACGGTGACAACTGATTCACCCCCCCCCCCTCTCATTTGTCCAACAAAGTGTTGTACCACCATTCAGCTAGGGGTAAGCATTGAGCCCACTAATTTTTCTTTTCTGAGGAAAAACACCTCAAATATGTTTCCAAACAATTGTTGAGAACTTCCATTTGGCCATCAGTCTAGGGATGATAAGTTGTGCTGAGATGCAATTTGGTGCCTTGTATCTTGAAAAGTTCTTGCCAAAAATTGCTTGTGAAAGTTGGGTCACGATCAGAAGCAATAGAGTGCAGCATGCCATGAATCTTGAAGACCTGATCCATGAAAAGTTGAGTGACCGTGGATGCTTTAAATGGGTGTTGAAGGGTGAAAAAATGAGCATACTTGGAAAGGAGATCAACAACCATGATGATGACTGATTTATTTCCCGATTTGGGTAAGCCGGTAATAAAATCCATAGAGATATCCTTCCAAATAGCAGGTGGAATCAGGACTGGTTGTAGTGTGCTCGAAGATTTGACTGTTTCTCCCTTGTTACATTGACACACATCACATTCAGCAACAAAATTATGAATGTCCTATTTCATACCATCCCATAAAAAGGAATTTTTGACCCTGTCATAGGTTTTGGTGAACCCGGAGTGCCCTATTGTGGGTGTAGCATGAAGCTTAGAAAGTATCATGGATTTAAGATTTTATTGTTTACTTAAATACAAACAACCTTTGTATCAAAGTTCATCATGGAGCCAAGAGTACCCTGGGGAATTTGGAGCATTGGACTACAATTGTTGGATCAGATGAGAACTTTTGGGATCTTGTAGCCATTCCTAGCGAACGGCTAGGAGCCAATCTGGTACAATGAATGAAAGAGAAAAAAAGGATCCTTCATCTTCATATTTTCGAGAAAGTGCATCTGCAACCACATTGCCTTTTCCTTTCTTGCAAATGATCTCATAATCATATCCAAAGAGCTTGGTCACCCATTTTTGTTGTTCTGGGGAGGAAATGAGTTGTTCCAAAAAATACTTGAGGCTTTAATGGTCTGTCTTAATTTGGAAACATTGCCCCAATAGATAAGGGTGCCATAGATCAACGACATGCAGAATAGCCAACATTTCCTTTTCATAGATAGATTTGCCCATATTTATTTCAGATAGTTGCTTACTGGTAAAGGCCAAAGGTCGATCCTCTTGCATAAGGAAAACACCAATTCCTCTCCCTGAGGCATCACATTCCAACACAAAGGTCTTTTTGAAATTGAGAAGGGTGAGGATTGGAGTGGTGCACATGGCCATCTTCAAGGTTTGAAAATCTTGAGCAGCGGCTGGAGTCCAAGTGAAAGAGTTCTTTTTTAGGAGAGTGGTGAGAGGTGTTGCAATCTTCCCATAATTCTTAACAAACTTGCGATAATACCCTGTTAAGCCTAGAAATCCACACAAGCTCTTAAGAGTCTTTGGGTGAGGCCATTCTTGCATAGGTTCAATATTTTTAGGATCCACCCTGACGCCATCCTTTCCAACCAGATGACCCAAGTATTCTACTTCTGAGGCGCCAAAAGCACATTTAGACTGTTTCAGGAAAAGTTGGTGCTAAGAGAGTAGATGGAGAACTCAATTTACATGAGAAAGATGGTCTATCCAGGTTTTCCTATAGATGTGGATATCATCAAAGAAAACTAAGAGAAAATGGCGGAGAAAAGGATGAAAGACATGATTCATGAGGCTTTGGAAGGTGGAGGGGGAATTACAAAAACCAAAGGGCATGACCAAAAACTCATAGTGGCCCTCATGAGTTCTAAAGGCAGTCTTGGGAATGTCTTCCTCTTTCTTACATATCTAGTGGTAGCCTAAACGAAGATCAATTTTAGTGAAGAATTGGGTGCCACTCAATTCATCTAGGAGGTCATCAATGACATGAATGGGTAATTTTTCTTTGATAGTAAGTTTGTTGAGGGCACAGAAGTCAAGACACATTCACCAAGAACCTTCTTTCTTCATGACCATTACCACAGGGAAGATTAGGGGCTCGTACTAGGGCAGATAATGCCTGCATTAAGGAGTTCCTAGACCATTTTCTCAATTTCATTTTTTTGGGAAAAGGAGTGATGATACGGACATATATTGGGAGGAAGGCTTCCGGGTACAAGGGAAATGGAATGATTATGGACACCATGGGAAGGAGGGAGTCCTTTGGGAGTGGAAAAGACCAATTGATGTTTAGAAAGGATGGCTTGGAGGTCTTGCAGGACCGAGGGTGTCTCTATTGCTTGTATGGCATGGAGTTGGGCGATAACACTAGAATGACCTTTTTTGAGCAGCTTTTCCATGCGATGGGAACTAATGATCTCAGGTGAACCGGCAGTGATGCCTTGGAACTTATATTGGTGGCCCTCCTAGTCAAATTGCATGGTTAAGTCATTAAAATCCATGAGAATGGGACCCAAATTCCTTAGCTAGTCTGCACCCAACATAATGTCACAACCTCCCATGTCGATAGAAAACATATGGGATTTCAGATGGAAGTCACCAATTTGGAGACGCACATTTTCACAACACCCTCCACATTTTATGGAACCACCATTGGCAATCATGATTTGGAAATTATTGACAACATGGATGTATCAATGAGTTTCTTGGGAAATGCGGTGATGAATAAAATTATGGGTGCTGCTACTATCAACTAGAATGATGACCTTCTGATGCTTGATGTAACTGATTATCTTGAGGGTTTGGGGAGCAGAGAAGCCAGTGAAAGCATTGAGGAAAATGACTGGTTCTACTTCGAGAGGGTCTGAGGGAGGGGTTATGTAAGTGGATTCAGGTGACTCAGACACAAGGGGAGTTTCTACATCCTCTTCCAAAATATCCTCGGAGATGGCCATAAAAATATTTTGTTCTTTACACTTGTGGCCCATGAAATATTTTTCATCACAGTTATAACAAAGGCCTTTGAGTTGGCATTCAACTA
>JASDQU010502710.1:38702-49707 GCA_032191745.1 Picea mariana | reverse complement strand
TTAAGGTTGTTAAAATAGTTTAATGATTATTTTAAGGTAGATTTAGAAAATTTTCAAGAGATTAGTTGAAAGCTTCTTGTGCTACTTAGTTTTTTGATATGTATTTATAAAATTTTTAGAATTGGGGTTATTCATATTAGAGTTATGACAAGGTTAAAGTTAGAGTTTCATAGTTCATAAAGTTTTGATTAGTGATTAAATTTGATGAATATAATATAATAACAATATATTATATAATTTAACAATTTATATTATAATATAATATAATAACAATATATAATATAATATAATAAGAATTTCCTAACTTTGAACACTCATTTATGTGTAAAGCATATATAATATAAGTTATAAATTTTATAGCAAAGATAGTGAATAGTAGGTTGCAACTTGCAACTTGCATGCATAGCACATTGAGTAAGTTACAAATATTATATCACAGGCTGCACTCACAAGTCACCGGGATTCTTTGGAAATTGGAATGAAAAGTGAAGGTTGAGAGGGAAGAATAGATAAAAATTCAGAAACACTGCCCAAAACCTACATGCAACTATCTAGAAAGGTAAGACTTGTTAATATTAAATTGCAATTGCACTAATAGAAATAGTCTCCATAAACATGGGTACAACCAACAATTTTAAAAACAACTCCATCATAAAATTTTAAAAATTTTAATTAACCACTAGAATAAAAGTGTTTGTCCAATTTATCCTTGCATAAATCTCTACCCTTTACAAATCTAAAAGAGTTTTGACTTACAAATGTAAAAGAGTTTTTCCCTACAAACGTAAAAGGATTTGGTGTACAATTTATGTACCTTCCTAGATGTATCTTAAAGACTTAAAGAATAGGTGAGCTAGTCAAAGTAGCGTTGATGATATAAAATAATATTTGGTCCTGAAGTGGTCCGCTACTTCAATGTCATTCGGGACATACTTGACTCTATTGTCATGGTGGGCACACTTATAGTTTTATTGATATGATATTATTTACATAATAAGTGTGTTTTTTAATATAAATTATTAAATAAGTTGAATAAGTTTGTTATTTTTAATATAAAATATTAAACAAGTTATATTATTTTTAAGTAAACATATTTTATTTGGTTGTATTTTGAGTTCGACATAATTTAAATTAATGTAGATATTTAGAAAATATATATGTAAGTATGTATGTATGTATTATTATTATTATTATTATTATTTTTAAACTAACAATTAATGTAGATATTTAAAAAATGGATTGGTATTTTAAATTGATGATGATGATGATGATGATGATGATGATGATGATTAACGTCCATTAAGATCGAATTGGTCTATTGGACCTTAAGAGGGTAAGTGATTCCTTGTGATTTTTTAGAATTTTGTTTCTGTGCTCAAAAAACATTAAGAAAAGCTTTCCAAGATCACCATAATTTTGTTGAGTTAAGATGTTAGGAAGGTTGGTAGTGTGATAAATATTTTGAAAATGAGATCTAATATGAGTATAGGATGGACAATCTAAGAGAAACTGTTTTTCATCTTCAACTTTCTTAGTGTCACAAAGGTGACACACTCTTTCATCCCATGACGTTTTAGGAATTGACCAACACCTTTCACTATGGAGCTCGTGAGAATTTGTTCTTATCTTAGTAATGCTTATTTTTTTATTTACACTTGGCAAAACAAATAGATAATTTTGATCTTCTAGATTAAGGTTGATTATATCTTTATAATACCTTAATTTTGTTTTTTCCTCTAACTCTTTATCACACCACATTTTCTCTTTAAATTTTGATTTGACAATTTTTTTAATAGTATCTTTTTTATGAAAAATGGTTTCTTCCATGATTCCCCAATAGTTTATCCAAGACTGGGCATCTTTATGCCATCCTCGCTTGAGTCGATGGTGGTTATGACTTGATTTTGAAGCAATTTTAGGTATCCTCTTGTCTTCCATGTTGTTTAACCTGTTATTATACATTAGGTATTGTAATGTTCCTCACTTGGATAGTCTAAGAAAAACTGCTAATGTGTGTGTAGGATCAACAGTTTACAACATATAAATGATCATACAAATAAAAAATACGACAAAGGAATGCAAAGTTTGTATTATGATATCTCTGTGGATTACAAAATCATTGAATGCAGTTGAATAAATCGACAATACTCGACTAGATCAATAGACAACGGATCTTAGCCGAAATACAAATAAGCAACTAAAAGATAATACCCGAAATATGGGAGCACAATGGAATCAATGGATGTGTTACGACTATGGTAGCTCTGACGGTAACTGTTGGAAGTCTGGAAAGTTCTCCCTGGGAGCTATACTTCTCGGAATGGCCTGGAAACTGTCCCAAATTATGTGCCATGCTCTAGTCCTCAGTACTGGTATCTTTTGGACCCCTCTACTGATGAATCTGGACCCCATATGGATACCCGTGGGGAAAGTGCCCCTCTTCTTTTGGCAAAATGGGTCCTAGTGATTCCACTGTCGGAATCAGATGAGATTTGTCTCAAAACGACTGCCTTGATCTACTGGGAAATTGGTCAAAAGGGTTTCCCTGAATCTGGTCTAATGCTCACTTTGGAACCCCAACTGTTCCCACCAAAAGTGTCTCATGTCCAAGTCTATAAAATGCATCCCAGTTGATTCCTCAGTCAGAATCTGATAAGGAACCAGGAAAAAGATGTGCCTTGCCCTCCTCTCAAATCAGTCGGAGGGAAATCTCAGAATTCTCCCTGGATGGGATAATTTGACTAAAAACCCTCTCAGAAGTTATGCCCTCACTCTACATGAATGCACCGTTGCTGTTGAACATTGTGTAATTGCTGTGAAGAATGATGGAAGACTCGAATGATCTTCCCAGTGACTAGGGTGTGTCTCTAAACATCAAAATCATCCACTGGTGTCTTCCTCCTGGAATCCACTGAGCAATCTCTCCTGAGATGCACCTCTTCTCCTCAATGACAAGTCATAATCTGCATAATAATGAATTAGGTAGTTGACCCTTCCTTTATAGCTTTCCAAAACCCTAAATCATGTTGAAACCCTAAGTCACTATTGGCTTCTATTTTTAGCTCATAATTACTTAAAAGCGCTTTTAACCCTTTTTAGCTCAATGTCACTTTTCGAATATAACACCTGTGACTAGAGTGACCTCCAGTAACCCTGTTTACCCCTCTATGGCCTTGGATATAGTCTAACGGGGCGGTTTAAACCATTAATCCTCCTCTCTGGAGATCCTATTTGGAAAGGTACATTACAATCCTCCCTTCATGAAATTGCTTGTCCTCAAGCAATACCAGTCTAGGGTGTTGCAACACCTACTCACTCTCCCAAGTAGCATCTTGTACTGGAATCCCTCTCCATCTAATCAAACACTCTCTGATGACCTTGGTCCTCATTTTCCACTCCCATAACTCCAAAACCTCCTCCAGAACTAACTCCAACTGCCCCTCCTCATCCAATGGGGGAAGCTCCTCTGATGTGATAATGAATTGTCCCATTGCCTTTTTTAGGCAAGACACGTGGAACATGCTATGAATCTTGCATGTCTCAAGAAAACCAAATATACAACCTCAAAGTTGCACTCTATCCTATGCATGTCTGCACCTATCTTCTGTCGGTTTTGCGTTGTCTACTAGTTCTCTTTCAACAAATTGAGAATCTCCTGACTCTTTATGATCTAATCCTTGGCCTTGGGGGCTATGCTCTCCCTAAAGACCAAGTCTACCAAAGTGGGAGCATCATATCTGTATAATGCTCGAAAGGGTGTCATACCAATGGACATGTGGAAGGTGGTGTTGTAGCAATGTTCTCCTAAATGTAACCACTTTACCCACGTTCTTTGTTGTCCTCCTACATAGTTCCTCAAATACCCTTCACCCCACTTGTTGACAATATCATTCTGCCCATATGTCTGAGGGTGATAGTTGTTGCTAGGTGTCAACTCTATCCCCACGTACCGAAACAACTCTCTCCAAAATGTCCCTATGAACCGACTGTCCCTATCACTGATGATGTTCTTCGGCAACCCATGAAGTCTGAAGACCTCCCTAAAGAAAAGATTGACTACCTAAACTGCGTTGTACTCTGTCGCTATGGCATAGAAGTGAGAAAACTTGGTCAATCTGTTGACCACTACATAGATACAGTCCTTACCCTAGACCTTGGGTAGACCTGTGACGAAGTCCATAGATATACTCTCCCATTTCTGCTCTGAAATAGGGAGTGGTTGAAGTAGCCCTGCTGGAAGAGCATGCTCTGACTTGTTCTACTGGAAAGTCACACACTCACTAACGTGTCTCATAACATCTTGTTTGAGTCCCTTCCATGAGAACCTCTCTCTGATCTGTCCATAGGTTTTGAAAAACCCCTAATGGTCTGCTAGAGGTGAATCATGAACTATGGTTAGGATCTTCTTCTTGAGCCCTGAATCTGGCACCAAGTAGACTCTATCCTTGTAAAATATGACATCGTGAATGACCCTATACTAGTCATCCTGTATCTTCCCATCTATCACCTCACAAGTGAACTTGTTCATGGAATATTCCACTAACAGGTGGGATTTCCAATTTCTTGAAATCTCCATCAAAGAACATGTCGCAAGTCTCCTCGATAGTGCATTGGACACAATGTTTATCTTCCCTTTGACATACTCTATGTCAAATTTGAATTCATGTACCTTCGTCACCCATTTATGTTGGCTCTCACTCAAGTCCTTCTGCTCAAGGAAATACTTCAAACTATTGTGATCGGTCTTGACCACGAATTTGTTGCCCACCAAATATTGTTTGAACTTGGTCAAGGCATGCATGATTGCCAACATTTCCTTGTCAAAAATGAGGTACAACCTCTTAGGTTGACTAAGATTCCATCTATTGAATACAATGGGGTGTCCTCCCTGCATCAAAACTGCACTGATCCTTTCATCGAATGTGTCACACTCTAGTAAAAATGGCAAGGTGAAGACTGGTAATTCCAACACTGAACAAGTGCCCATGAATTCCTTCATGTGATCAAAGGATTCCTCTGATTTATTAGTCCATATGAAGGCCCCATGCTTGGTAATATCTGTCAGAGGTGCTCCAAGCTGAGAAAAACCTTGGACGAACTGCCTGTAATAGTTGCACAACCCAAAGAAGCTCCTCAATTGTGTCACATTCCTGGGCATCAACCAATCTAGAATGGCCCTGATCTTCGCTTGGTGCACTTGTACCCTCTGTTCACTGATGATGTGGCCTAATTAAAGCATCTTTGTCATACTAAACTCACACTTGGAATATTTGGCATATATTGACTATGCCTCCATGACGCTCAATACCTCATCCAAGTGCCTCATATGATCTTTCCATGACCGACTATAGATCAATATGTCGTCAAAGAAAACAAAGACTGATTTCCTTAACTGATCCCTAAATATATGGTTCATGCAAGACTGGAATGTAGCAGGTGCACTGGTTAGCCCAAATGGCATAACCATGAACTCGAAGTGTCCAAAATGACATTGAAATGTCGTCTTCTCTATGTCCTACTCTCAGATGTTGATCTGATGATATCAAGAGTGTAGATCAATTTTTGAGAAGAAAACTGCCCCATGAAGTTCATTCATCAACTCGTCAATGCGTGGGATAGGGTATCGATTCTTGATGGTTTTCTAGTTCAAGGCTCGGTAATCAATGCAAATCCTCATGGTGCCATCCTTCTTCAAAACTAAGACAACGAAAGAAGCAATTGGGTTGTTGCTTGGTTTGATGTGTCCCATCACTGACAATTCCTTGATTTCCTTCTCTATCTCATCCTTGAACCTCTTAGGATGATGATAGGGGGGGATGATCATATGTTTGGACCCCTCCTCCAACTCAATGGTGTTCTCAAACCCCCTGTCAGGTGGTCTCCCTAGTGGAATTGCCTCAAAGACCTGTTGATGTTGTCCCAATAAATTCTTGATCTTTGTATGGTACTTTAGTCGACCTTATCAATCCTTCTGAGTAATGATAAAGCATTATGTGTCATATGCTACCTCCCCATGTCTGAATATCCTTTCCATCCTCTTGGATGAAACTTTCCTGGGTGCTCCTGTCAACATACCTCTTAGAACAACCTTCTTCCCATCCTGATCTCTGAAACCCATTTCCAAGGTTTCATAGTTGGTAGTGATTTTTCCCAAGGTAATCATCCACTGAACTCATAACACCACATCTATGTATGACAGGTCAACCACATAAAATGTGTCTATCACTGTGTAGTTTCCTAACTTCATCTATGAGTTTGGAACTCTATCTAGACACTCCACTGTGTGGCCATTTTATATCGCACCATCAAACCCCTCAAACTCCTTTGTCTGAAGTGTCTGTCTCGATACTAGTGAGGCGTCGATGAAGTTGTGGGTAGCCCCACCATATATCAAGGCAATTTCTCGTTGCCCTTGAATAATCCCTCTGATATAGAGGGTATCATACCTGGGAACATCGGAAAAGGTCGTTATGACTCCTCCCTTTGTTGGTTTCCTCCTATTAGCCTGCTCTGGTAGTTGTGGGACTACTAGAGGATGGGATCCGTTCAGTGTCGATGGTCTATAGGAAGGTTGCTCCTCTGCTAGTGTTGACTCCTCGTCTGAACTAGTGGATCCATTGTCCTACTCCTCCTCCTCAGTGTCCACGCTATCTATTGTTACTTCAATATAATGAATCTCTCCCTTTCCCATGCACCGGTGGCCTGGGACCCAAGGATCTTTGTAGCTAAAGCAAATATTCTTCCTCATAATCCCTCGCCTAGTCTCATCATCCAGCTTCTCCTTTCCATTCCATTATCTCTGGAATGGATTCCTATCTCGATCCCACTGGGGCACAAATGGTTTGGAGAAATTTTTGGTCTTTGGCACTGAGTCTGCCAGATCTCGACTGTGAAGGATGACATCCTACAAAGTGGGAGGCCTGTATGCCTTCACCCATCCTCTCAAAGTCTCTGTGAGTCCTTATATGAATAGCATGATCCACCTGGGATCTGATATATATGTCACTGCCATGACTACCTGCTCAAACTCTGTGATGAATGCTTCTGTTGTGCGAGTTTGTCTCAACTTGAATAGATCCCTGAAGTGTATCTCGGGATCCTTCCTGTCAAACTTGTCCATGAGCCTATCTGTAATATTCCTATAGGAGGTGATGCAACTATGACCCAATGTCACTAGTCCATGGCACCACCACTCGTGTGCCTCACCCCCCAAGTGTAAGGTCACGAAACTGATGGCCTCTATCTTGGTCATCTGGTTGAGCTTGTAATATGTGTCTAGCTTCTGTACCCAAGCTCTCGCAGTGAATTTGGACGATTCGTTGAAAGAATGGATTGTGAGTTTCCCAACTTTTCGGATGAAATCGAGGTTATACCCCTACTGCTGTTATGGTCCTCCCCTCTGTGGCTGTCTAGGGTAGTTCATGAGTCCAAGTCCACAGTACTCGACTAAGGTCATGTCCTAATAAAAGTCATGACCCAATGTTGTGTACTCCCTCCTATAATCTGCATTTTCATCTGCATGAGTGGGTGGCCTCTGTGCTATCGGTGGCGGTGCTACTACCGGGGGTTCCCTCTAGAAACTAGGAAAAAAGGGTATGGGAATCCTACTAGAAAAGGTGTATATCTGAGAGGGTGACTGGGGTCTACTTACTTCTCCTGAGTTCCCCTATGCTGCATGCAGGACTTGTGTGTCTGGGGTGCCCACTCTATCCAATCTATCAACCACTTGTGCCAAGGACTGAGACATGGTCCATTGAATAGATAACTTATCATCGATAACCTGCATGAAATATGTCTTTGGATCTACGGGGGCCTTTCCACTGCCCTCTATTCGCTCATATCTGTCTCCTAGCATCCTCTCTGCCTCGCGCTCAACCTCATGCTCTACCCTTCTCTCTGCTTCTATGTGTGCCTCTTCCTCTTCCTCTAAGCTAGGAGGAAAAGGGGGGAAATCAGGCCTATTCCTTCTTTCCTTATGCATGTTGAAAGTGAAATATTCATCACTTACATGTTCATAGCCCTCTTGGTCTTCTACTGCACTCATTGTCTTTAGTCACAGGCTGGCAGGACTAAAGCTCTGATACCACTGTAATGTTCCTGACTTGGATAGTCTAGGAAACGCCTCTAATGTGTGTGTAGGATCAATGGTTTACAACATATAAATGATCATAAAAAATAATAAATGCGACAAAGGACTGCAAAATTTGTATTATGATATCTCTGTGGATTACAAAATGGTCGAATGCAGCTGAATAAACTGACAATACTCAACTATATAAATAGAGAACGGATATTATCCAAAATACAAATAAGCAACTAAAATATAATACTCGAAATATGGGAGCACTGTGGAATCAATGGATTTGTCGGGACTATGGAAGCTCTGACGATAACTAATGGAAGTCAGAAAGTTCACCCTGAGAGATATACTTCTCATAATGGCATAGAAACTGCCCCAAATGATGCGCCCTGCTCTAGTCCTCAGTACTGCTATCTGTCGGACCCCTCTGCTAATGAATCTGGACCCCAGATGGATACCCCTGGGGAATTCACCCCTCTTCTTCTGGAAAAATGCATCCTAATGATTCCACCATCTAAATTGAATGAGATATGTCTCAAAACAACCGCCTTGGTCTACGGGGAAATGGGTCGGAAGGGTTTCCCTGAATCTGGTCTGATGCTCGCTTTGGAACTCCAAATGTGCCCGCCAAAAGTGCCACACGTCCAAGTATAGAAAATGCATCCCAGTTGATTCCTCCATTGAAATCTGATGAGAAACTAGGAAAAAGATGCGCCTTTCCCTCCTCTCAAATGGGTCAAAGGGAAATCTCAGAATTCTCCCTAGATGGGATAAGTAGACTAAAAACCCTCTCAGAAGTTGCACCCTCACTCTGGATGAATGTGACCTTATTGTTGAACACTGTGTAACTGTTGCTGAAGAATGATGGAAGACCTGATTGATCTTCTTGGTGAATAAGGTGTGTCTCTCAACACCTTAATCATCCACTGGTGTGTTCCTCCTGGAATCCACTGAGCTATCTCTCATGAGATGTGTCTCTTCTCCTCAATGACAAGTCATAATATTCATAATAATGAATTAGGTCCTTGACCCTTAATTTATATCTTTCCAAAACCCTAAATCATTATGAAACCCTAATTCACCGTTGACTTCTATTTTTACCTCATAATGACTTAAAATCACTTTTAACCCTTTTTAGCTCAATGTCACTTTCTGAATATAACACCTGTGACTGGAGTGACCTCTAGTAACATTGTTTACCCCTATTTAGCCCTGGATATAGTCTAACGGGGCAATTTATACCATTAAGCCTCTTCTCTGGAGATCCTATTTGGAAAGGGACATTACAGGTACCTATTCATAACCATCCTCTCAATGGGGGAGAGGCTTGTTTCTAAAAGGAGGATGGGATAGGGTGTATTTCCTTTAATTTTGAGATTATAGGTTATAAAATTCTTTTGTATTTTCTCTATAATTATGTAGGATTCATGAGAGATACTACAGCCCCAGACTTCACATCCATAAAGAATAACAGGTGTAACAAGAGTCTCAAAGAGGAGTTTCTTCTTATCCCAACTCCAAAGATCGGTAGATTTATAATTGTTTTCAAACCCATAATAAGCTTTTCATCCCCCAATAATCCTTTTCTGAATGCTATAATTCCAATTGAGCTTGTGGTGAATATCAATTCCAATATATTTGTATCAATTCACTTCCTCCAAGTTGTTTTTGTCATATACAAAGTTATCATAAGATATCTTATTGGATTTAATAATCATTACCTTAGTCTTATCAGTATTAACAGTCATACCCATATTGGAGCAAAAATCCTTGAGGATTCTTAGTTGGTTTTCAAGATCATGGGGACTCCTTGCCATAAGAATGATATCATCGACATAAATAAGAATAATTATGACTATACGAGTGAGATTAGGGCCAACACAACCTAATTTTTCGAAGCATTCTTCTTACTTGTCAATGTATATGCCAAAAAGGGCAGGGGACAAGGGACAACCTTGTTTGACTTTGATATTGCAGTTAATATCTTTTGACCAGCCCTCGGTATTTTTAAACTTAGCAATAACATTCTCATACATCCTTACTGCAGCAACCCTCAACTCGAAAGGCACTTTTATCTCTTCCAACCTATTCCAAAGTTTTTTCCTAGGAACCAAGTGAAAAGATTTTCTAAAGTCAACAAAACAACAAAAAAGATTTGTTTTAGTATTGCGGAACTCCTCTGTAATGATCCTAAAGGTAACAAGATGGTCTAGCGTTGAATGATATCTCCTAAACCTAGCCTGGCCTTTATCTCTTTTATCATTACTTTCTATCCAAAGGCTAATATTCTTTTCCAAAATAATTCCTTAAAGCTTGGCTAAAATCGGGCTAATCATAATGGTCCTATAATTAGAGGGAATGTTTCTATCCCCATTTTTAAAAATAGTAACAATGAGGCTTTGCATCCAGGGTTTAGGGAATCCATTATTGACTGCTAAATTGAAGATCTTGTGTATGTGAGGGATAAGGATTGGCCCTCCGATTTTAAAAATTTCAGCTTGGTAGCCTTCAATATCCTTATCTTTCCCATTTGTGAGCCGCTTAACCCCAAACTCTATGTCATCTAAAGAAAAATCTTCTTCCTTTGTAGAGATAATAGGAATGGTGTGCATGGAATTAGGGAACTCATAAAGAGTTTTAAGGTAGGAATTCCAGTCCCTTAAGGGAATCCTATTTTTTTCTTTAGTATTGCATTTTAGAATTTGGCTCCAGAACTTCTTAGGATCCAACTTGTATAGTTGTGAAAGTTGCTCTTGCCTTTTATTCATATAATAATTTTTTTTCCTTTTAATTAGGGCTTTGTATGCATTGATATTATCAAGTTTTAAGGGCTCATTAGAAGCATCCCTAATGGCTTTAATAGCAATTTTATATTCTTTATCATACCAAGGGTTGGTCGTTCTATTATTCTTTTTATAGGACACC
>JASDQU010502710.1:19188-31169 GCA_032191745.1 Picea mariana | reverse complement strand
AGACCGACCACGATGAATGAATGAAGGGGGACTCAGTGTCCACAGAGTGGGAAAGGAACTAGGGGTTGAAAGGTGGGAAAGGGGCTGAGTGTTGAGCCTAGGGGATAAGCCTAGAGGGGGCTTAAACCTGGAAATAATATTTTAATATTATTTCAAAATCTATGTGCATCATATGTTTTATCCTAAGTCCTTTTGGAAGCCCAAGTGATTTCCCAAGTGGTTGGAGGAACACGTGCTTGTGAATGCATTCAGTCCCCTGGGTGACAAGTGTCAATGCTAGTGCATGCACTAAAAGGCTGGGACGAGCCGTGAGAAGGTCTCTCCTCCTCTTGTCGACCCGATTTCCCTGAGCCAGAGCTGTAGGAGCTAGTCTGCAAGAGACCATCGTGTAATTTTGATACAGAAAAGAAAGCCTGTGTTTGTCCTGAAGAATCTGTGTACACCCCTGTCCAAAATTGTGGAGTCTGTGTCTCATTCTAATAAAACCCAAGAGCGCATTTAATGAGCAGGAACCCTGTGTTGGACTCGAGTGTAAGAATCCTTGTTTGTTCGGGAAAAGCTGAGCTAACCTGTGCGTGGTGTCCTTGTTCTGAAAACACGACCATGAGATCATCCTGTGACTACTGAACCGGTTTGGGAAGCCTTTGTCTAATTTCCCTGTGGGTTGTTGTGGCCATGCAGTACTAGACTGCGTGAGGCTTGTTTGCCTGTGAGCAACTCCTCCAGGTGAGAGAGTGCACAGAGGAAGGAGAGAGCTCCTGGAAGGAACCATGTAGCTGCTACAGAACCCGGAGACTTCCGGTCCAGTCTGTTCTTGTAACCCAAGGTAAGGGAGACTGGTAGCCGAAGGAATGTCCAGGTGACAGAGAAGGTGCACTCTCCTAGGGTGGAACAAGCATGTGGGGAATGAGGGTCTGTGGGCAGTGAGCGTGGGAGATTCCTGGGAGAGAATTCCTTCCTGGTGGTTGTGAGTGATTGTTTTCCCTGTAACCTCAGCCTGAGTCTGGATTCCTTGCCCTGGGATGGAGCTTAGTCCCAGCTCGGGGGTGACCCATTGTTGAGTTGAGAAGTAGGGCAGTCTATGGCTGGGAGGTTCGTGGAAGGCCTGTATTTGGTTGGTGGATTTCGCCACTGTTTCAAGATAAGTATTTAATTATGTTCTTATCACATTTCCACATGACTGTGTTGTATATATTATCATGTTTTCCGCTGTGTAAATGAATTAGTATGAAGTACTATTGATTGTTAATTATGGCAATAATTCATATGAATACTCTGTGTAGAATGTTTTTACTTGTTTAAATGCATGTGGATTATATACTAGACTGTATGTGTTATGTGAAAAGTGTGTACATATTGTTACATAGTGTGCTAAAAGCCCAGGTAAGAAAAAAGGTACACTACAGATGAGTCGGTCGAGGTGACCGCAAGGGGAATTGAAACATCTATGGGACCCAATGGTTGGAATCCCAACCCCACCTGAAAAGGGCTATGGTCAGTTGAACTATGCAGGGCTCGATTGTAGCTATGATGGACATAGGGAAGGCTCTCATCCCATGTCCAAGGGTGCTTTGAATTATACATGTGAAGGATATGTACAATCATTTGATTTACAACCTCAGTTTGTCCATCTGTCTGGGTGTGAAAGGTCGTGGATTGGGTGAGCTTGGTGTCTAGCAGTGACCAGAGGCTCGGCCAGAATGTGTTGAGAAATCGAATGTCCTGATCTGAGACAATGGTTTTTGGGATTCCAAAATGTACCCAGACTTGTTCAAAGAAGATCTTGGTAGTGGCGTCTGCTATGATGCTCTTCTTGTAGGCAACTAGAATCGCCATCTTAGAAAAGCGATCAACAACTACAAAAACAAAGTCATTTCCCCACTTGGTGGACGGGAGGCCCGACATGTAGTCCATTGAAATGGATTCCCATGGCCTGTTAGGAGTAGGAAGAGGGGTGTACCTGCCTTGTTTCTTAGTGGTCAGCTTGGAAATAGCGCAGGCAGTGCAGGACCTGATATACTTGCTGACCTTTTGTTGAAGTTTCGACCAGTAGAAATGTTTATGTAGCATCACCACTGTCTTTTCAATTCCAAAGTGTCCTGCCACTCGACTGCAGTGGGATTCCTAGATCATCTTCGCTCACTCAATTGACGGAACACAAATATGGCCCAGAAAACACAACAACCCATCCTGAAGATGGAAATTATCGACAACTACGTTTGCACCCAACATTTGGTAGGTGGTGGCAAAGTCAGGGTCTATCTCATAGAGTTGGGGCCATCCAAATGTCTCATGACTGCAAGAGTCTAGCACCATGGTAAGTACCGCGACTGGCGGTCTGCTCAGGAAATCAATGATGTGATTGGTGCTTCCTTTTTTATACTTAATGTTGAGGTGGAATTGCTGGAAGTATGTGGACCACTTTTGATGGTGATCATTCTGCAATTTTCCCTGTGTTTGCATGAACTGCAGTGAATTATGATCAATGTGGATGACTGTCTCCTTCCCAAGAATGTAATGTCTCCACTCGCGGCAGGCTTTCATAATGGATTATGTTTCTTTGTCGTAAGTGGGGTACTTATAGACAGTATCAGACAGTGCCTCACTATGATAGGCCATGGGGTGGCCGTGCTAAGTGAGAACGATGCCCACGACATAGTCTGAAGCATCTGTCTTGATCTCAAAGGGATGTTGCAAGTCTGGTAGTGAAAGTACTTCTGCTGAGCACAAGTGTTGCTTCAAATCATCGAACACTTGTTGTTGGGACCGATCCCACGCAAATTTTGCCTTACCACCACCCTTGTTTATTTGGCTAAGAGCCCATGCAATATGGGAGAATCCCAACAAGAACCTGCGGTATAAATTGGCAAGGCCCAACAAGATCTGAAGCTCAGTGAGTGTTGTTGGGTTTGGCTAGTCACTAATGAATTGGATCTTGGCTAGATCTACACATATGCCATGCTAATCAATGATGTAGCCCAAGTAATGGACCCGGTCCATGCCGAAGGAGCATTTTTCCAAGTTGGCGTATAGCTTGTGTGATCGTAGGGTGTGCAAAACCTGCTAAATATGTTGCAAGTGTTCGGCCCAAGTCTTGCTGTAAATTATAATGTCGTCCAAATACACCACTACAAAAATATTGGTGAATGGTCATAGGATATCATCCATCATCCTCATGAAAGTGGTTGGGGAATTTGTCAAACCAAAGGGCATGACCGACCATTCAAAAAGGCCTTCCTTTGACTTGAAGGTGATCTTCCATACATCTGTCTGTTCTATCAAGACTTGGTGGTAGCCAGACTTCAGATCAATCTTGCTTAAGTATTTGGGCCCCATGAGTTGATAAAGGAGGTCTTCGATTTGGGGAATCGGGTATCGGTGTGTGACTGTGATTTTATTTAGAGGTTGGTAATCAATACAGATTTTCCAAGTTCCATCCTTCTTCTGTACCAACACGATTGGGCTCCCGCAAGGTGATGAGTTGGGGTGGATGTTCCCCTTATGGAGAAGTTCTTGGATCTATTTATTGATCTCCTCATTCTATAACAAAGAGAGATGATAGACTGGCCCATTGGGAAATGGTGCGTCGGGAGTGAGATCGATGGGGTGCTTGACCTAGCAGTGCAGAGGTACCCCTGTAGGTGAGGAGAAGATATCTGAGTATTCCTCGATGACCTTATCTACTTGCTTTTGTTGTGTGGAGAGGTCGGCCACAGAGACCCTATATGTGGTTGTGATCTTTCTCTTATTCTGAGAGCGAATCACAAGGAAGACAAACTTCCCCGTCTGAGAGATGAGATTCTTGCATTGCTTAACAGAGATCAAGGAAATATGACTAGGTGGGACTGCCTTGGGTATCCTTTAAAATTTCCTTTTCAAAGTAATAATAACACTACAATGCCTAGACTCATATAGAACATGATGTTTCCATAAGTAAGGTTGGCCCAAAAGAACATCACAAACTTTGATAGGAGCAACATCACACAATACCTCGTCTTTGAAAGGCTTGATGTCGTACGACAGTCAACACTGTTGGCTGACGCGAAGATCGCTTCCTTGGTGGAGCCATCCAATGGTGTAGGGTTGTGGGTGATACATTGTTGGCAGGGCCAGCCGCTTGATGACCTCTGTTGAGATGAGGTTCTTCTGGCTACCTCTATCAATGATGAAGTGCAACGGGGTGCCTTTTACCCACATCTGTGAATGGAAGAGGCACTCTCCTTATTCTAGCTCATCTGGTTCACCAGGATGGAGCTTGGTGGTTGCAACGATGGCATTGGGTTCCATGTCAATGATTCGTCTTCCCCTTTCTGGTTCTAGCTCAGAGTCAAAATCTGCGTCTGATTCAGAGGCTTTCACTTTAGCCACCAATGACTGTTTTGAGCGACAGTCAGCAGTGTTGTGCCAAGGCTCTTATGGAAGTCGCACCACTTCCTGGTATCTTTCTTTGTCTTTCCGATGTCGTTCTTTGCTTGCAGTTTGGACTGGTAGTCTGGATACTATTCATCTTTTCTCTATCTATTGTTTTGTGGGTTTGGGTCGCCCTTTCCTATATTTTGTTGTGTGGGGTTCCTAGGCCCAAATTGTCGTGTCTTTTGTTAGAGCTTCTTCTTGATTTTGATGACATATCGGTAGGTTGCGCCCAAGGATGAAATATCCAGAAATTCCATTTCAGTCTGGACGTATATATGCAGAGCACCACGATACTTGAGCACCAGATGTCACTCTAAGTCTTTGAAACCCAGCTCTGTGCGCAAGGTATGGAATATATTTGTGAAATGTGGCACTTCTTGGTCTCTTTCTTGCCGTAGTGTGGTCCATTTGGTATACAGATCATCATAACTTTCGTCATGGTAGTATTGTTCCTTAATAGCATCCCTGAAGAATTTCGAGGTGGTCATGACTAAATATAATGAGGTTTTCTCTGTTTCCTTTTGCTCACATAAATTTTTCCACCAATATTTGACATGGGGAATGGCTTTGAGGAGCGCAAAAGTAATATTTTCTGTATTCGAAAAGTTATGGACAGAAAAATACCCTTCTAGTAGATTCAACAACTTGTCTACAACATATGTGTCTATCTGACCTTCAAATATAGGAATACCGAAGTTTATTTGTACCTTGAAGGAAGCGACACCTCCATTCGAAGAAGATGTGTCGCCTATTGGTAGACGCCAAAGGATTTGCGCAAAACTATCCATCATCTTGTTCCTCTATTGCGTGAGGGCTTCCTCAATCAACAGTTTGAAAGGATATCCTGTCCCTTCATCTTTATTTTCTCTTTCCATGAGAGGTCACTTGGGCGTGTGAGAGATTTTGTCCTCAAGAGAAACAAGCTCGAGACCCAACTCTCTGTACTCTGACCTCGTTGGAGACATGCATTAAGATGACAAGGAGCAGACAGCTTTGATACCAATGATCCAGATTTTATGAGAAGAATGAAATGAATACAGATTATTAACAGGTGATTAACAAAAAATAACAGAGATACAGTAAAACCGGTTTTCTATTCAATAACGAAATAAGTTGAAACTATAAAATGCAGCAAAAACAAGCTTGTTGGAATGGTGGTGGCTTATCTCTGAGAAGAGATGTGATGACTGCACGCATTCGTAATAAGAATATTACAATGAGGCTCTAAAGGCCTTTTTACAATAAACAAGAATGCCAAAAACCCTAAACATCCAAAAACCTGACCCTAGGAGATGAAGCGCCAAAAGTCATGTGGACCTCGTTTAGGTAAGTTAGTACATCAACTTCCTAGGGTCGTAACTTTTGCATACGATCTCCGTTTTAGGCGTGTGATAGCCCATTGGAAAGGTATCATCAAGGAGATTCATTTTGGGTGATAAATTATTCCTAGTCTATCATTGAGGATCTCTATCCCGAAAAACCTTCATTTAGGCCCTCAAAATGGCCTCGGAAGTTAAAATTGCTAAAAATAGTAAATTGCCAAAATTGTCAGAAAACTATTTTGAGCCAGTTGGAAAAGGTGGGTGGCCACTGATATTCATCCAGATCACAAACATAGTGTAACATTACAATGAGATGAACATTTTTCTTACATTGCAATGTGATGAACACAACCCATTGGTGGAATGTAACAAACCTATTCCAATGCCATAATGTGATTAAAAAAAACCTTATGTCACAATGTGATGACCATAACCTTACGATGTCATGTGATAGACAAAACCTGATGTTGCAATGTGATGAATAAAAAATGATCAACATTTCAATGCAATAGTGTCATAATAAACCATGGTTAAAAAATATCAACATGGCATACCATATTTAGCTCTTCATGGTCTACGAAGGTAAGCCATGGCCATGGTCAACCATACTCAACGTTGTTCAACCATAGTCAACCATGGTCATGATCAACCATATTCAACCATGGTGAAGGTCAACCATGATCAACTATACTCAACTTTGGTCCATGTCAAGCTCAACCATGGCTAACCACAATCAAGCATGGTTAAGTTCAACCATAATAAACCATACTCTTGGGCATGGTCAATAATATACATGAATAGTCAAGCATAGTCAAGCATATATGAAATCACAAGAAACTAATATATGAAATCACAATAGTCAACCATGGTCAATAATAGTCAAGCATATATGAAATCACAAGAAAGAAATAATTTTGTTTCACAATGACCGTCTTGCTTGTTACTCAAACTCACTTGCAAATGTCAAATTCGACACTGTCTCGAAAAACTGAATCTAATGATTATAAACAATATTTTTTTTTTACAAGTGTCCAATGGCTCTCTTACAACTCACAAATTGCAAATTTTCATATTTCTCTCTTACAAATGAGTGATAAGCTTGTCATCATCGACTCCATCTCGAAAAACCGATTCTCATGACTATAAATACCCTATAACTCCCAAAAATGTCTAGAAAACTTGGCTTCAAAAGACTATAAGTAGAGCTTATAAGCACATAAAAATTACAAAAAACGTTTACCTCAAACTCCCTTCACAATTATAAAATTTGAGCTCCAAAAATCCCATGCCTTTACATTGAGAATTGATCCCTTTTTCTAATCCAAAAGTGAATCTTTTGGTTAAAACCTCCATAACAAAACCTTTAATTTAAATGGTTGTCACACATGGGCACATTGGTTAAGTTGGTATATGCTATATATAGCATATGGTTAAAAACCACCTAAACTTTGGTTATATTGGGTGCTATAAAACCACGAGCCTTTTTCTTATTTTTTATTTATATACTATATATATCCCATAGTTTAAAAACCTTCCTGCAAAACTTTTGGAATATTGTTAAGTAGTTGTTATATCCATTGGTGGGTTATATCACATGGTACATAATATAATATATATACTAGCACAACCACATAATTGTGGTTATGGTTGATGAATGCCAAAAGGCATATTTCATTTGCAAACAAACCCTAATTCTCTTTTGGCCTATTTCATTTCAAAACAAACCTTAATTTACGAATTAAGGTTACAAAAAAACTTTAATTTTAGCAGAAACCCTAATTAGGGTTTTAAAATGAAATAATATGTTGGTGTAGTTTCATCTTCTAGTGAAATTTACAATTATTACAACTACATACAACATAAACATGTACAATAACTTCTTGAAGGATTGTGTTTACATAACTTCTATTACGGCTTAGAGCTCCAATGTATTATATGGTTTCTATAGGATTGGGTGCCGGTCTGCCTATTGTATTACAATGAAGCTATAAATATCCATTGTTGGCAAGCGAACAAAATGGATAACAGTTGGCCACCCAGGCCATTGTTCGGTTGCATGTCTGAGTATACTATATGTCAAAAGCATAAGCATTTTTACCCACTTGATAAAATCCAGCAGTAATGTTTCATTGGGAGAAACCAAGCAAGTTGTGTTCTGTTGAAGAGTGAGTGAAGAACCGAGGCTCAGCCAAGTGAAGCATTGATTGTTGGAATCGGTAATTCCAGAAACAATCGTGCAAGTGAAGAAAAACAACAAACATGTGAACTGAATAGAGAACAAACCCCAATAGACTCCCTCTGGCGCTTTCATTATGGCTAGACAAACTTTGATATTAATCCAATTCAGTAGTTAGTATTCTCTCTATAGAACCCTGAACACTGATCCCAACTAGAGATGCCCACTTTGAGATACACAAGTTTTTTTCTCCACTTTAGACAATTTGGCCATTTATCTTCCCATCCGCTAGATGTGATGGAATAAATGTGTCACACGCATTTCAAGATGAAGAGAAACGATCAAATGAAACTGTCTACTCTTTCCTTCCATAATCTTCTAGTATGCAACACAAATAATCCATGCGATTTAATTACAAAAAATGGTTTACATCCCAACAGTTATACATGCAATCCAAACATGGCCACAGTTCACATCCCAACAGTTATACCTGCAATCCATTTGAGGTAGTTCCTGCTAATCATTCAAACCTGGCAATAAAATCTTGCATAGATATTAATCCTTGTTAATCATCTTAACGTGGAAATCATATGGCCTTACAGTAATTTCTTAATATGATTGGGTAAATGTGAAAAAGTAAACAGGTTAACACATGCATTCATAAATGGAAGGAAGTTATGAATAGTAAATTCCATTCATTGATTTGGAACGACGACTAAGAATATTCTAACATCTTCAATTGTTGGCCATAAGATTAATATTTAAGGTTAAAAGATCATTAAATGTGCCCATTCTCAATAGGTGTACACCTTTCGGCATAAATATATTATATACAAAAAGTTTATATGATGTTTTTGATATAGTATCTATTGTTATAATCATTCTATCTGGTTATTTAAACTATCCTACATGTGTTTATCCCCCTCTGCAATGGTGTTGGTCGTTTGGTATAATAAGGGACTAGGTCTAAGGGTGGAGGGCTTACTCCCTCTACCCTTTAGCCACCCTTATGCATCTTAAATATATATCTTTCCACATTCATATTAAGTGATATTGCATGGTTTATTAGTAAGGTGGATTTGTTAATATTTTTGAATGGGGAGGTTGCAGGTTCAAATCTTATCTTCTCCCCAAACATTTTATATAATCTGGACTATATGGGCCAATGGAAGCTCACCATGTGACGATATCTCATTAGATCTTTCCAATGCCACTTGTCAACAATTGATTGAAGCTACTTGTATGCATGGAGGTACCTTCCAACTATCATGCCACATAACCCTGGAGATTCCACTTCTCAACCTGTGATCCTGGCATGTGTCTCTCTCTGAGCCTACCACGTGTCTCTTCGGGGTTGACCTAAACTTTGACCAGCCATAACTTTTTCATACGGACTATGTTCGATGCATTGTTTACACTGTTGGAAAGCTTGCAACGATCTCTATGCATTAAAAGAATTTTAAAGAGCTTTTGAGAAATTAAAATGTTGAGCATTTATGATCCCTTCTAAACCCCTTTGAGTGTTATGGATCCTCCTAGACCTATGTGAGCATTCTAGGATCCTTTTGGATCATTCATCCCCAGTATGGAGCTTTTGGACCTCCAAAAGTTTTACATTAAATGAGTGATATGCCTCCCCACTTGACTTGTATCTCTTCCTCTTACTTGGACCACTTGGCTCATTACAATGAACTGAACAACAAGGATGAATGATGGAATATTGTTTCTAACATAATAAATCATTTTCAGACATCCACATCTATCTACATTAATATTTTTCACTACTGGCCATGCACAATGTGATTCCTGACAAAGTCCCTGTCACTTGCATGTAATGGACCTTCATGTGGAAACTTTGGATAATTTTGAAACACTTCATGATGAGGAGATAACTTGACTATTTCATTATTATATTCTAAATCATATCCTTCACTTGCTTTTGTATACATCATAAACACATTCTTGCTTGCATTCACAACACCTACAATTGTGATTCACATCAAATCAACTAAATCAGATCCTAAATCTCATGGGACTGTGAAAACATCAATTTTCTTTATTTTTCCTCCATACTTTTTAGGACTTAATTTAGGATGTAGATTTCAACAATGATCTTCATCATGTTCACTTTTCTTGTAATTAGTACATGTGAGCTTTGTTTCTTCCTTCTTTACTGTAGCTACTTGTTTCTCCTTTCCCTTGTTCTTACTTCCCTTTTTCTGAGAAAAATCCTTCGAGGAACAATCTGTAGAATCCTCCCCCCTAGACTCAAGATGCACAACTTGAACACATACTTCATCAAAATTAGTGGGATTTAACAAAAAAAGAGTATGACAAATGTAACTATGCAAAGCACCAATGTATTTCATAAGGGTTTTTGTAGAATGAGATGAAATATTTAAAGTCAATTCTTTCTTCCTAAAGTCCTCAGCAAAATCCTACACACTCTATCCTTTTCCTTGCCTCATATATTTCCATTCCATAATTTCCATTTGTTAATATGCCAAATAATAAAATTGTTTCCTTAATGCATCTTCGAACTCTGACGAAGAAGAGAGAATATTAATTCTCTTTTGGATACCTTCCTAAAGTTTACATTACCACCAAATCAACGATGTGCCTACAAGGAAAAGAGAAGCCAATTGAATTTTAACCTCATCTTCATTAATCTGATGAAGATGACAGTAAAATTATATTTGTCGAATCAAATTGTCTAGTGTTTCTAGATTAGGCTCGTCATTATACATGGGAAAGTTAAACTTCACATCCAACTTTAACAATAGCTTCTTTGAAGAAATTTTCTTATGAGGAGAAGAGGCTGGAGAAGTTGAAGGAGGTGAAGGAGGTGACGAAGGTAGTCTTGAAGGAGGTGGAAAAGGAGGTCTTGAAGGAGGTGGAGAAGGAGGAAGATTATCTTCTTTCTTAACTTGTTCATAACTTTCTCCTTTTCGTAATCCCCTCTCACTGTAGAGATATTCAACCATTTCCTTCATATGATTAAAGGCATTGAAGAAATCATCTTTAGATTCATAAGGACCTATTTTCCTTGGTGAATCTATATCCTCTGTTCGAGTGAATCTCCTTGAACTAATCTTAGGATTATAACTCTCAAGTTTGCCTTTACCATGCTTGTGTTTAGCCCTTGTAAGCATTCACTTGTCATACCAGTGATACCACTTGATCTGAAAATGGATAGAACCCATACAACACAAATATTACTAAGTTCAATATCACTTTCTTATTTCAAAATCTTTTATTGACAATGCTTATAGCATGTAAGTGATTTATCTTACTTAACCAAACACTTTAATTCATGATCATAACTTGCATAATCCATCTTACATAAGAATATATGAAATCACATGAAAACGATAATTGTGTTTCATAATGACCTTCTTGCTTGTTACTCAAACTCAAGTACAAATATCAAATTCAACACTCTCTCGGAAAACTAAATCCAATGACTATAAACATTATATACTTTTTTACAAGTGCCTAATGAATCTCTTGTAGCTCAAAAATCCCAAATTTGCATAATTTTGGCTTACAAATGAGTGATAAGATTGTCACCATCAACTATGTCTTATAAAACCGATTCTGATAACTATAAATACCCTATAATTCCCAAAAAAGACTACAAAACTTAACTTCAAAAGACTATGAGCAAAGCTTCTAAATACATAAAAATTACAAAGTTTACCTCAAACTCCCTTCTCAACTCTAAAATTTGAGCTCCAAAAATCCTGTGAAATTTCATTCCTTTATATTAAGAATTTATCCGGTTTATAATCCAAAAGAGAATCTTCTTTTGGTTAAAACTTCCATAACAAGACCTTTAATGTAATTGGTTGTCACATCATATTTCATGGCAACATTGGTTAAGTTGTTGTATTATATATATATATACGGATCCGAAAGCAAGTGGTGGTGTTGAAATATACTGTAGCATTTAAGCATAAGTCACTCAATGAGAGAGAATAGATCCTCGATAATTATGTCATGATGTAATAAACCAATTACAAGGATTATCTATAAATAGATTATGTTCATAAATCAAACCAATAAAATGA